>CAWUFW010002694.1:1800000-2091002 GCA_963921515.1 Calotriton arnoldi | reverse complement strand
GGACCAAGTTTCCAGGGGAGAGCATTTTTTTAGCCAATAACTTTGGAGTTGTTTGACAAAACCTCGCAAAATTTTCAAAACTAGGTCAATGCTCAGTTCAGCTACTGTCTTGAAAGATTTTGGGTGATCCGTCAAGAGGGGGCCGAGAAAAAAGGGGGTCCCAAAATTTGTTTTCTCCCTGTTAATTTCTTTAGGAACTTTAGACATGGCTACAGCCCGAAATGCTGAACGGATTTATACAAAATTTGGCAGGAGGGTAGATGTTTTTCCAGGGAAGTGCCGATTTGTGAATTAGTGTAAATCTGTTCAATAGTTGCAGAGTTATTTAAAGAAATTTCCAGTGGCACATCGAGGGACACATAGGATCCGCAACCCCTTCCAATCTCGTGCTCAGATCTGATTGGTTGCCAACACGTCAGACCTGGAAGTGTTGGCAGCCATCTTGCGACATGGTTCAACCGAGTCACAGAAAAAAACATTAAAAAAAGAAACGGGGGCAGGTTAGAAACACTCAGACCTCCTAAGCCTTTTTAAAAAAACATTCAGTGGGGAGTCAATCTGGAAAATAAAATTGCCAGCGTGGGTTCCCGTGCTTTGTTATTAATCGCCACCCGGGTGGGCCAGGGTCTCGCGGGGCCTTTGATAATATGGAGGGGGGTGCAGGACCCCCTCCTGGGGCTTACTAATGCCCCAGGGACCACCACTTCTTTTTTTCAAAATGTGATGGAGGGCCCATACAGCCTCCCTACTGCCCCAGGTAACACCACCTCCCTGGGGCTTTTTCTTTATGTATGGGGGCCTCATGGACCACCCCAGCCCCAGGGCCAGCATCTCCCCGGGGCTTCAACTTCAGTAACAATGCGAGGGGGCTGTGCGACTCCCCTGCAGCCCTGGGGCCTGCCACGTTCCCAGAGCTTTAATTGCAAATGCTAATGTGAGGGGAGCTGCGCACTGCCCTACAGCCCTGGGGACCACCACCTTCCTGGAGGCAAATTGCAAGAAAGGAGGGGGCCACATGGCCTCCTTCTAGAGGCCATACATGGCCCTGGAGATCACCACCTCCTTCGGGCCGGCTCCTGCTAGTGTCCTAGGCGCTTCACACTCAGGACATAGCTGTTTGCTAAGTGGCTTGGCAGAAGCTTCACTGCCTCCTCAAGAAGCCACAGCAAACGCTCTAGTTTCGCGCAGAACGAGAGCATAGAGAAAGCTCTCACTTGCTAGAAGCGGAGTTAGCAAAAATTGCTTTAGACACAGAGAGCTGACTTTGCAGCAGCTCCCTATGTATAAAAGCAACGCTGGGGCCTTCAGGGCTATCCCTGCGGTCTCAACGGAGAGTGGGTACCCTGGGGGCACCCACTAAAATATTGGCAGGCTCCAGGGGATGGGGTCCCTGGGGCTGAATTTGGCCCAGGGAGGGTGGCCACGCTAGCCCCCCATCTGTGACTAGCCGCTCCTTGGGGATGAGGTCACTGGGGCCAGTAACCAGCCCGGGGAGAGGGCAGTGCATCCCCCTCTCCCTATTAGAGGTAGGCCAGGCCCCAAGAGATAGGTTCCACAGGGCCGAAATTGGCCTGGGGAAAGTGCCCCTTGCCCTAGAAGTTAAAAATAAAAAAATTCTGGGCCTTGGGGGATGGGGGTCATGAGGCCTAAATCGGCTCCAGTGAGGGGGCTGCATACCCTCCTCCCCTATTAGGAGGTAGGGCTGGGCCCCAGGAGTATGGGGTCCCTGGTGCCAAAATCAGACTGGGAGGGGGGTCTTGTAGCTCCCGCCCCCATTTGAAAGAGGCCTGGCCCCTGGAGGATGTTGTCCCCGGGGCACTGGGCCAGGGGAAGGGGGCCATGTGGCCCCCTCCCTAAATAAATATTACTATTTGTTTTCTAAAATGACCAGCAAGTCACAAGAGGCCCGCCCTCTTTCACCACCACTCTGTAAACATGCCTCGTGGTGCAAAACTGGTTAGGGGATGAAGTCCCCTTGGCTCAAGAGGGTCCTGGGGGCCAACAAGCCTCCTCCTGCTACCTGCAGCAAGTACCACAGAGTGCGATTGCTGAGAGTACCTTGGAAGCCGCGCCGTCTTCCTCCACCACTCTGCAGAGAACCTCCTGGTGCATTGCTGGTTGGGGGATTAAGTCCCCTTAGCTCTACAGGATTCTGGGGGCCAACAGGCCTCATGTTACCTCTAGGTAAGTCCCACACACAGTGGAATTGCTGAGAGGTCTTTGGAGGCCTTTGCTCCCTTTCTCCACCAACCTGCAAACATGCCTCCTGGTGCACTGCTGGTTGGGGGATGAAATCCTCTTGAATGATGAGGGTTCTGGAGTCCAGAAGCCTCTCCTGTTATCTCCAGAAAGTCCCACACAGTGGAATTGCTGGAGGTCTTGGAGGCCTCAGCTCCCCTTTCTCCACCAATCTGCAAAACATGCCTCCTGTGGTGCACTGCTGGTTAGGGGACGAAGTCCTCTGAATGATGAGGGCCCTGGAGTCCAGAAGCCCTCCTGTTATCTCCACCAGGTCCGACACAGCAGGTTCCCTGAGAGCTGGTCGTAGGCCCTGTAAGGGAAGTGGGTTTCTGTTGCAGTAACTCCCCCACTTTTTGCCAGACCACTGATGCACTTTGACTTGATGTGCCCTGGGTCCCTTGCCAATCAGGTTCCCAGGGCCTGTGTTCTTTCCCCAAAACTGTACCCACTGGCATCTCTGGCCACAGGTCAGCCCCTGGTAAATGGTACCACAGGTACCCAGGGCACTGTGACCAGGGAAGACCTCTAAGGGCTTCAGCACTTATTGTGCCACCCTTAGAGGCCCTGTACCTTTACACACACACACTGCCTTTGCAGGCTGCGTGTTTTGGTGCAGAACAACAGTGAAGAGTCGACATGGCACACACCTCTGTGGGCCATGCCTACAACCCACTGCCCTGGCATAGGTCAGCACCCTCTAGCTGGGTGCACTATACCAGGGTGAGGGTACAGGTGCATGAGCCCTGTACCCCTACAGTGTCTAAGTCCATTCTTAGAAATTGTAAGTTCAGTGCTACCATTAAGAGTATTTGGTGCTGGGAGTTTGTCATTACGAACTCCACAGCACCATAATGGCTGCACTGAAAACTGAGAAGTTTGGTATCAAACTTCAGCACATTAAACCCACACTGATGCCAGTGTGGATTTAATGAAAAATGCACACAGAGAGCATCTTTGAGATGCCCCCTGAAAAACGACCAGCCTCTGGTGGGTTCCCTGACTGGTACATACCAGCCTGCCACACACAAGACATGTTTCTGGACCTCCTAGGGTGGGAGCTCACGCCCTGAGCCCAGAAACAGCCTTTCCTGGGCGGAGGTGTACACACCTCCCCCAGGCCAGGAAGAGCCATCTGTGGCAGGGGGAGCTTCAAAGGCCTGGCAGCCTCTGTGACGCACCCCCAGCCTCTCCTGCTATCAGGAGCAGGCTCCCTTCCTGTCTCCCTCCCTTTCGGCGGGAAGACAGGTGGGAAAAACTAGGCCAGCCCAGGGAGGTGTGCCCACCTCTGCCAACTCCACCCCTCAGGTGGGGGAGGCGAGGTGAAGCCCACTCTCCAATGCTCGCCATCTTGCAGATGGCAGGCACTCCCAATCAGGACTAGGGATTGTGCTCACTTCCCCACGTGGGGTGAGCACACCAAGGGTGTAGGTCACTTTAAGGTCAGTAGCCCATTGGCTACTGACCTCAAGACTCCTAAAACACCCCCTAAATACAGTATTTAGGGGGCAACCCTGAACCAGGAAGGCAGATACCAGCAACTACAAGAAAAAGAAGAGAAGAAGAAGGACGAGAAGCTCGTGCAGAGCTAACAAGAGGACAACGCCCACTGACTTGGCCCCAGCCCTACAGGCCTGTCTCCCCGAACCTGCTCCTGCAAACCCCGGCGTGTCCAGCGGCCAGCAACCCAAAACCCTGGAGGACCTGCCTGCCTTCACCTTCCAAGCTGTTTCTCCCGTGAACACCGGACGTGTTTGAACTGCAGCTCTGGTGCCAGCCAGGAACCGCGAATCCCGCACACACTCTGCACCCGCCGAATCCAGCTCCGAGCTCGAGTGGGCAAATACCCTGAGGAGGTCCCCCCAGCGATCCTGACCCGAGATCCGGCAGCCCCTGACCTGCCTCAAGCCTCCTGATGACGCCTGCAGCCTCAATCCAGAGGACCCCCCCTACCGCGACCAGAGCGGGTAAGAAAATCTGACGTCCCAAGGCACCCCTGCACCCGATGCCCCACGGCTTTGTGTGCCCAACCCAGCGGTGCCTAACCAACCCTCTACATCCCACCTTACCCCTCAAGTGGTGGTAGCTCCTGGAAGATCTCGTCTCCGAGCCTGCAGTGTTTCTTTGTCACGGAGAATCTCTATTGAAATCAACAGGGCACCCGACCTCAAAACAGCACCCTGCACCCGGCCGCCCTAGAGCCGCTGAGGGTGCCCCCTTTGTGCTAACTTGGTCCCCAACTTGCCCTGAGCTTAACCCTAGGAGCTTTGCTCCCACAACCCCGTGGCCTGCTTGCCAGCAGCCAGCAACCGGAGTCCCCCTATCCTCCATAGGATAACATTTGGCCTCAACACTCTGCACCCGGCTGCCCTAGTGCCGCTGAGGGTGCAACAACAGTGCATCACTGACCCTGGGAGACCCCTGAGTCTAACCCCAGAACCCTAACTCAAAAGACCTATTACTTACCTCGAAACCGATAACCTGTTTTTCCTCATAGAATAACATTAACACTTTTTCTCCCAAAAAGTTTCTAAGTGTTGACTTTTGAAAACTAAGAATATTCCTTAAAAATCACACAAATAACCAAAACGCATTTTCTCAACTGCTTTCAGGAATGTCCCAGTGCTGAATCTAGGTATCCAGCACTGAGTAAGAAAAGTAACGCTTAAAGTAACTTACCTGTGAATTGAATTTTCTCCATAGGATAACATTGGTGGTTCTAGTGAAATAAACATGTCATTTTCATGGCATTTTAACTGTTAAGTGCCAAAACAAAAAAGGGTGAAAAGGTTTTGTGAAAAAGTGAATTAAAAGGAGTTAAAATTTACAATTTTCAAGTTTCCCCATATGCTTTCTTTCTCCTGATGTTATTAATCGGTCCATTTGAAAGTTCAGTATCAAACCTTTTCACCCTTTTTGTTTTTGGCACTTAACAGTAAAAATGCCATGAAAATGACATGTTTATTTCACTGAAAAAATGGAAAAAAAACTAAAAAATGTATGACACTACAACTCCCATAATTCATAGGGGCACTTGTGATCACAAACAGGAAGTGATGTAAGTGAAGTTTAAAAATATTTAAACAGTGCTCACAAGTACATGCCTGAGATCGTGAACAAGGTATTTGGGTAATACCAAACGTGCCGGCCTTGTTGCCTGTATTTCCACTTGATGTAAAGGAGAAAATAAACTAAAAATTGCAATATTCTACGGGAGTGCGACTCGCTTTGTCCTTTCCTGCCGGGAAAGGATTGTGAAATGATATATATATATATATATATATATATATATATATATATATATATATATATATATATATATCTATATATTACCTACTGGCAGTCGCCAGTAGGTAGTTATAGTTATGTCCTAGGTTCCATAGGAAAATGCGGTTTTTCTTTGGCCAATATCTTTGGTACCGTTTGACGAATCTTCGCAAAATATTTAAAACTAATGACCAGCTTTGGTCAGCTCCTGTCTTGAAAGTTTTGGGGTGATTCGTACAAGCGGGGCCGAGAAAAAAGGGGGTCCCAAAATGCGTTTTCCCATGGTAATTTCCATAGGAAATTTTGGAACAGGCTACAGCCCGAACTGCTGAACGGAATTACACCAAATTTGGCAAAAAAGGTAGCTCTGGTTCAGAAAGCAGCCTATTTTTTAAATGGTGTAAACTGTTCAGTAGTTTCTGAGAAATAAAAAAATAGAAATTTATACATCAGATCACCAAGGAGGAGCCGAGAACCCTCCCGAACACGAGCTTTGATTGGCTGCCAACACTCCAAACCAGGAAGTGTTATAGCCATCTTGTGACTCAGTCACAGAGTCACAAGAAAACTGTTAAAAAATGATAAAAATAAGAAAAGCAAGGTAGAAACACCCTGACCCCCTAGGCCTGCTCAGGGGTCCCACAAGGACCCCCAGGGCCAAAAAAGCATTTGTTTTAAAATAAATCAGCCGACCCGCGCTGAATGCGCGATACGGCCGTGAAAATTAAAAAAACATTGCGCGGGCTCCCTCGTCCTCTTTTCTATAAGCCCCGGGTGGGCACGGTCCCGGGGGAAATGTGCAATAAATTATGGTGGGCCCACGGGCCCCGCAGCCCCGGGGACCGCCACCTCCCCGGGGCTTTATCCATTATGTGCAGGGGGCACGCAGCCCCCAGCCCTGAGGACCACCACCTCCTGGGTCTTGTAAAAATGCATGGGGGGCTCCTGCCCCTCCTCATGCTGCCCCAGGGACCGCCACCTCCCCGGGGCATCCATCATTATGGGCAGGGGGGCCTCGCGGCTCCCCAAGCCCCGCTGACCACCACCTCCCCGGGGCTTAAATTAAAATTATAAGTGTGGGGGCTCCTGCCGACACTGCCCTGGGGACCACCACCTCCCCGGGGCACTAATATTTAAATTTGGGGTCCATGCGGACCCCCTGGGACAACCACCTCCCCGGGCTTTAAACAGTTGTGAGGGGGGCAGTGCGGCCCCTCCTGGAGCCCTAGATGGCCCTGGGGCCAGCCACCCCAGGGCCGGCTCCTGCAATGTCCTGGGGTGCCACCCCAGGGAGACTGTCGCTTGCCATGGCAGGGCGGGAGCATGGCCCCCGCCCTGCCATAGCAAACACTGCTTTGCTTCTGAAACCTGCTGGGGATGAAGTCCACTTTAGTCCTGGAGGTCCTCAGGACACAAGAGGACCTTCATTGCCCCACCAGCAGTGCGCCAGGAGGTGCGTTTGCAAAGTGGTGTAAATTGGGGTGTGCCTGACCACTCTCAGCAATCCAGCTGTGTGGGACTTACTGGAGGTACCTGTGGGCTAGTTGGCCCCTAGGGACCCTCAGGATTCAAGGGGACTTAATCTCCCACCCCAAACACGCCAGGAGGCGTGTTTGCTGAGTGGTGGAGCGAAAGGGGGCGTGGCCTGTGTCCACCTTTCAGCGATCCCACTATTTTGGACATACTGGAGGTATCAGGTAGGCAGGTTGGCCCCTAAGGACCCCAGAAGCGAAGGGGACTTTAATCCTCATCCAAGAGCGCGCTAGGGAGTGCGCTTGTAGAGTGGTGGGGAAAGGGGCGGGCTCACGAGGAGAACTTAGCAATCCTGCTGTGGGACTTACTGAGGTGATAGGAGGGGTAGTTGGCCCCAAGGTTCACCTTGGGGGCCAACTACCCTCCTGTTACCTCCAGTAAGTCCTACACAGTGGGATTGCTGAGAGGTCTTCGGAGGCCATGCTCACCTTTCTCCACCACTCTGCAATTGCGCCTCCTGGCACAGTACTGGTTGGGGGATGAAGTCCACTTACTCCTGATGGACTTCGGCGGCCAAGTAGCCCTCCTGGTACCTCCTGTAAGTCCTATGTAACGGAATTCCTGAGCGCTGGTTGGATGCCCAGCCCCTTTCTCCACCACTCTGCAAACGTGACTACCAGTTAAAGAAGCATTTGTAATGTAATAGGTCTCTGCATTTGCAAGAGTTACAGCTATTTGCGTTGTAAATCTAAAAGTTTTTTACTAATGTTTTTGGAGTGGAGTGGATGTACCTTGTGTGTAGTGGAATTATGTGGTATGTTGTGCAGTGAAATTATGTAGATAGAAAGTATGTGGTATTTAGTGTATAGGAATTATGTGAGAGTGGATTATTTGTTATGGAGAGTAATTATGTGGTATGGTAGTCTGTGTTGTGGAGTGGTAACCCCAGGTTTAGTCTTCCTCGCTTCCATAAAAGGTAAATTATGAACTCATTTAGACAAAAAAAGAAGGAATCACTAAGGAGCACTTCTGGACCTGGTCAGAGGTATGAGCAGAGGCCACTGGAATTATGCAACTGTTTTGCTGCACTGACTTTCGCACAATTATACATTTTCCGCATTAGCCACATAATCCATCATCTGCTGCCTAATCTGCAGATTTGAACAAAAAAAGCCTTGTTTCTAGCTCAAACGGCTCAAACGTTACCAAAAATGCAGCGACAAGTGTTACAGCGTGGTGGAAGGCCCTTTGCAAACCTAGAATGGTCACCTGTTACTTATTGCTAAATGTGGGTGTTAAATTGGTACTAATGGTGTGCAAACCACTATTGCTTCTTTCTGCGCCTCTCTTGCCACTTTCTGCATTTCTGATGCTTCTTTCTGCAACTTTCTTTTTTCCTGCACTTCTTTTGCCTCTGCTCTGCTCATCTCTTCCACTTTCTGTACCTCTCTTGCCTCTTTCTGCACCTCTGCCTCTTTCTGCACCTCTCTTGCCTCTTTCTGCACCCCTGTTCCCTCTTTCTACACCTCTCCTGCTTGTTTCTGCACCTCTCTTGCATCTTTCTACACTTCTCTTGCCTCTTTCTGCACCTCTGTTGTCTCTTTCTGCACTTCTCTTGCCTCTTTCTGCACCCTCTTGCCTATTTCAGCACCTCTGTTGCGTCCTTCTGCAGCTTCACTTGCTTCTTTCTGCACCTCTGTTGCTTCTTTCTGCACCCCTCTTGCCTCTTCTCTTCTGCAACCTCTCTTCCCTCTTTCTGCACCTCCTTACCTCAGTCAGCCCACCTGTTCCCTGTTTCCTGCACCCTCTTTACCTGTTTCTGCAACTCTCTTGCCTCTTTCTGCAGTTCTCTTTGCCTCCTTCTGCACCTCACTTGCCTCTTTTTGCAACCCTCTCTTCTTCTTTCTATGCAGTTCTCTTGCCTCTTTCTGCACCTCTCTTGCCTCTTTCAACACCTCTGTTGCCTGTTTCTGCACCTCTCTTGCCTGTTTCTGCACCTCTCGTGCCTCTTTCTGCACCTCACTTGCTTCTTTCTGCACCCTTTGCCTGTTTCTGCACCCCTCTTTCCTCTTTCTGCAGTTCTCTTGCCTCTTTCTGCCCCTCTTGCCTCTTGCCTCTGTTCAACACTTCTGCTGCCTCTTTCTGCACCTCTCTTGCCTCTTCTCTACTCCTCTCTTGCCTCTTTCTGCACCTCATCTTGCTTCTTTCTGCACCCTCTTGCCTGCTTCTGCACCCCTCTTTCCTCTTTGTGCTACTCTCTTGCCTCTTTCTACACCTCTCTTCCTCTTTCTGCACCACTCTTGCCTCTTTCTGTACCTCTGTTCCTTCTTTCTGCACCTCTCTTGTCTCTTTCTGCACTCTTCGTGCCTCTTTCAGCACCTCTGTTGCTTCTTTCTGCAATTCCTCTCTTCCTTCTTTCTGTACCCCTCCTGCCTCTTTCTGTACCCCTCTCTTGCCTTCTTTGTGCACATCTCCTAACCTCTTTCTGCACCCCTCTTGCCTCTTTCTGCACCTCTGTTGGTTCTTTCTGCACCTCTCTTGCTTCTGTTCTGCACTTCACTTGCCTCTTTCTGTACTCCTCTTGCCTCTTTCTGCACCTCTGTTGGTTCTTTATGCACTGCTCTTGCTTCTTTCTGCACATCTGTTCCAAATTTCTGCATCCCTCTTGCCTCTTTCTGCACCCCTCTTCTCTCTTTATGCACCTCTCTTTGCCTCTAGTCTGCCCACCTGTTCCCTCTTTCTGCACCCTCTTTTGCCTCTTTCTGCAATTTTCACTTGCCTCCTTCTGCATCTCATTCTGCCTCTTTTTGCACCTCTGTTGGTTCTTTCTGCACTGCTCTTGCTTCTTTCTGCACCTCTCTTGCATCAATTCTGCACCCTCTCTTGCCTCTTTCTGCACCCCTCTTACGTGTTTCTGTACCTCTCTTGCCTCTGTCTGCACCCCTGTTCCCTCCTTCTGTACCTCTTTTGCCTGTTTCTGCAACTCTCTTGCCTCTCTCTGCAGTCTCTCTTGCCTCCTTCTGCACCTCACTTGCCTCTTTTTGAAACTCTCTTGCTTCTTTCTGCACTGCTCTTGCTACTTTCTGCACCTCTCTTGCAAATTTCTGCACCCATCTTGCCTCTTTTGGCACTCCTCTTCTTTCTTTCTGTAGCCGTTCCCTTTTTCTGCACCTCTTCTGCCTGTTTCTGCACCTCTGCTGCCTCTTTCTGCACTTCTCTTGCCTCTTTCTGCAACCTCTTCCCTCTTGCTGCACCTCTGTTGCTTCTTTCTGCACTTCTCTTGCCTCTTTCTGCACTTCTCTTGCCTCTTTCTGCACCTCTCTTGCCTCTTTCTGCACACACAGGGCTACTTTTAAATTTTAAACTCGGGGTCAGCAGTGCACACATGAAAGTGCAGAAAAGGGCTGCTGGCCTCTAAACTGCCATGCCCTATTATATGCTAGGGACTTACAGGTAGTTGTAATCCCCTGCCCTATTATGTACTAGGGCCTTACAGGGGAGGTCATGCCAATCACAGGGGTACCCCGACCCATAGTGTACCCTAGTGTATGTAGGTGTTTTCACTGTATTCTAAGTGTCTTTCAGCATAGCACTGGCTCCTGGGCCTGGTTAGGCAGAGCCCAGGGTCAGTCAGAGTCAGTTACCACCAGTACCAGTCAGCAAAACGTTGGGGGTGCCCAGGGCACAGGATGACTCTGCAACAAGGCCTCTTTCTGCACCTCTGTTGGTTCTCTCTGCATATCTCTTGCTACTTTCTGCACCTTTTCTTCCTCTTTCTGGACTTCTGTTGCCTCTTTCTGCATTTCTCTTGCTTCTTTCTGTGCCTTTCCTTCCTCTGTCTGCACATGTCCTGACCTCTGTAGGCATAGTTAGAAATTAGCATTTAAAAAACCTTAGAAATTCACTGAAAAACCACAGGTTTCAGGGACATTATAGTTAGAAATTTTCATTTAAAAACCTTAGAAATTCACTGAAAAAACCATAGGTTTCAGGGACGTTTTAGTTAGAAATTACCATTTAAAAATCCTTTAAAATTCACTGGAAAAACATAGGTTTCAGGGAAATTAGCATTTAAAACCTTTGAAATTCACTGAAAAACCATAGGTTGCAAAGACGTTATAGTTCCAAATTAGCGTATAAAATAACCTTAGAAATTCACTGAAAAAAACAAAGGTTACAGGGACGTTATAGTTAGTTGGACATTTCACTCAGTACAAAACCAGAGAAATTCGGCCGTTATAGTTAGTTGAGCTAACTATAACTCGCGCCCCTGCAATGCACTGCTGATGACGTCACATACTACATCATTCATGACATGGTCAGTGACATCACTGATGACATCTCAAATGACATCAATGATGACATCATCCACGTGATAATCTGATGCACCTCCTCACACCCTAATATAACCTTTGATACACCCACTCTAAAATACAGACTGCCATTTTCAAAACCATAGACACACCAATACCAGTTACTACATACCTACTCACTGATTCCTAGGTCTACACACACATCCACTCATTCATCCATACAGTCACTCATACATGCAGTCACTCATCAATACAACACTATCATATGCACTCATATACCTATACAGACACTCACACACCGCCACTCATCCACAGAGTTACTCACACACCTAGTCAGTCATGCAAAGAATCAATCACACTCCCATTTACTCACCTATACAGTTATACACACACCACCTCACTTATTCATAAAGATACTAACACATACTTACTCTTATACAATCACTGATACAAGCACACACTCATCCATACAGCCACTCTCACAATCACTCACTCTCACAATATAGTCATTTATATACTCCAACACTCACATATACTGCCTTTCACATATGTAGTTACTCACACATGTACCACTGAGACATCTATTCACTCACTCAACACACCCATACACACACTCACCCACCCATACAGCCCTTCACAGATGCACTCTTGAAACCCATACACCCAGTGAATCACCCACTCACACATCTATGCACAGAGTCACACACCCCACCCACCCACACAGACACTCAGGCACCCATACAGATACTCAGACAACCAATCAATAACCCACATAGACACTCATGTAGCTACTCACGAACCCATGCAGCCGCTTACACACCAACTGACAGACTGATACAGACATTCACACAGTTTATTCACTAACCCATGCATTCAGTAAGACACGTTTAATCACTCACTTATACAGTCAGTCACGCACCTACTAAATCATCCATTCAGACACTTATACACCCACTCATTCTTCAATACACCTTGGCATATAATATATATAAAACATATTTAAACTTTACAGAAACACACAGTCACTGGATGATGTCATCAGTGATGTCATCAGTGATGTCATTTGAGATGTCATCAGTGATGTCATCAGTGATGTCACTGACCATGTCATGAATGATGTAATATGTGACGTCATTAGCAGTGCATTGTGGGGGTGCGAGTTATAGTTACCTCAACTAACTATAACGGCTGAATTTCTCTGGTTTTGTACAACTGAAATGTCCAACTAACTATAACATCCCTGTAACCTTTGGTTTTTTCAGTGAATATATATATCCAGCACACAACCGGCATTGATAAAGGCATCCGCCGAAACGCGTCTGCCAGAGCTGTGATAGAGGACATCGCACTATTTTACTGTGCTGTACGGTGGCATTAAACCTCTGTGGGGCAAAATCTACTATGTGTCAGACCCATTTTTCAGCCTAAAAGCGGATTTGTGTGTATATATATATATCTATCTATTATCTACTGGCGGTCGCCAGTAGATAGTTATAGTTAGGACCTATTTTCCATAGGAAATCCGCAACATTCTATTTGAAATAACGTTGGCGCCGGTTGACGAATCTTCGCAAAGCTTCCAACTTGTTGGGGCGCTCTGGTCCGCTCCTATCCTGAAAGTCTCGGGGTGATACGTCAGCGGGGGCCGAGAAAAAAGGGGGGTCCCATAACGCATTTTCCCCATTCATTTTTCCATAGGAACCTTTAGTCGCAGCTACAGCCCGAACTGCTGAATGGAATTACACCAAATTTAGCAAAGAGGTAGCCCTTGGTTCAGTGTCGTGCCTTTTGCTAAAATGGTGTAAATCCGTTCAGTAGTTCCTGAGAAAATCAAAAGTAAAGTCACATATATATCTATGGCCGAGTAGGGTCCGCGTATCCTCCCGATCGCGAGCTGCATGCGAATTGGCTGTCAACACTCCAAATCAGGAAGTGTTGGCAGCCATTTTGTCCCTCGGTAGAACCGAGGGACAGAAACAAGTGCGCAAATCGCAAAAAGGGGGCAGGGTAGAAACACCCTGACCCCCGAGGTCTGCTCAGGGGGTCCCACAAGGAACCCCTGGGCAGAAAAAAGCATAAAAAAATAAAATAATTGGCGGGATGCACTTAGGGTGCGCGGATCCCGGCGTAAAAAAAAAAATCGAAGTGCGGTCTCCCGTGCTTCGATGATAATTTGCCCCCGGGTGGGCCAAGTCCCGGGGGCAAGCGGGGGTGGGTTTATAGTTAATGGGGGGCCTCTAAGGCCCCCAAGCCCCGGGACCACCACCCCCGGGGCTTTCTAATAAAAATGGTGCGGGAGGGCTCTGAGCCCTCCCGCAGCCCCGGGACCGCCACCCCCGGGGCTTCTTTTTAAATTTAAAATACCTGTGTGGGGGCTTCAGCCCCCACATGCCCCGGGACCGCCACCTCCCGGGGCACTAAAAATTTCAAAATGGGGGTCCGTTCGGACCTCGAAGCCCCGGGACCACCACCTCCCCGGGCTTTGCAGAAGTGGGGAGGGGGCCGCGCGGCCCCCTCCTGGAGCCAGTGATGGCCCTGGGGACCGCCACCCCCCAGGGCCGGCTCCTGCAGTGTCCCGGGTGCCTACCCCGGGACACTGTAGTTTGCTATGACAGGACGGGAGCCTCGCGGCCCCGTCCTGTCATAGCAAACTGCTTTGATTTTGGAAGCGAGAGCAGGAAACCTGCTCCCGCTTCCAAAATTCAAAGCAGATTGCTTTTCCACATGGGGAGCTAAATGTTAGCAGCTCCTCATATGGAAAAGCAATGCCGGCTCCCGCAGGACGCGGTGAGCCGGCATAGTCCGTGGGGGAGTTGGGGTCCCCCCACAGACCCCAAAGGATAGGGCCAGCCCCGGGGGATGGGGTCCCGGGGCAAGTAGTGGCTCGGGAGGGGCCACGCGGCCCCCTCCCCAAAAAATAATTAAAAATAAAAATAAATAAAGGCCGGCCCCGGGGATGGGGTCCCCGGGGCCTAAGGAGGCCTTAGGAGGGGGGCCACGCAGCCCCCCTCCATGAAAAAATAAATAAATAAATAAGGTGCCAATGGCCCGGGGGATGGGGTCCCCGGGTCGAAATTGGCCACGGGAGGGGGGCCCACGCGGTCCCCTTCCCGGTCCTTTTTAAAAAAATAAATAAAAGGGGGTCAGGCCCTGGGGGATGGGGTCCCCAGGGCTCCAAAAAATTACAAAAAAGGGGGGCCACACAGCCCCCTTTTAAAAAAAATCAACAAAAAAAAATCCGGCATCGTGCCGGAGGCCACGCCCTCCTTGTCAGCACTCTGCAAACACGCCCCTGGCGCGTTTGCAGATGTGGAACAATTCCCCTTGAATACTGGGGTCCCTGGGGGACAACTAGCCCACCAGGAACCTCCAGTATGCGCCAGGGGCTGTGTTGCAGAGAGGTGTACAGAGGCCACGCCCCTTTTACACCTCTCTGCAACGCAGCTCTGTGGCGCTTTTGGAGGTACATGGTGGGCTAGTTGGTCTCCAGGGACCCTCAGGATTCAAGGGGACTTAATCCCCAACTTAAAACGCGCCACGGGCGCGTTTGCACAGTGGTGAAGGGAGGGCGGGGCTTCAGGTGACATGTGTGCAAACAGGCCCCATGGCGCGTTTTAAGATGGGAATTAAATCCCTTCAATCCTGAGGGTCCTGAGGCCAACTAGCCCACCAGGTACGTCCAGAAAGCGCCACAGAGCTGCGTTGCAGAGAGGTGCAAAAAGGGCGTGGCCTCTGAACACCTCTCTGCAACGCAGCTCCCTGGTGCATACTGGAGGTACAGGGTGGGCTAGTTGGACCCCAGGGACCCTCATGATTCAAGGGGACTTAATCCCCAACTTAAAACGCGCCACGGGCGCGTTTGCACAGATGTCACCTCAGGCCCCGCCCTCTCCCTTCACCATTGTGCAAATATTCCTCTAAAATCAGCCGAACTACGAATTCCGATTTACTCACCTGTTATCAGGAGAGACCTCAGTGCTGCATCTTTGAGCCCAGTACTGATCCTGAAAAGTAATTTTAACCGTACTTACCAGTAACTTGAATTTCCTTCCATAGGCTAACATTGACTGGTTTCACTTGGAAATTCTTCTAAGTGTGGAGTTTTGGAACTTTAAAATATTCCTCTAAAATCAGCCGAAATACGAATTCCGATTTACTCACCTGTTATCAGGAGAGACCTCAGTGCTGCATCTTTCAGCCCAGTACTGATCCTGAAAAGTTATTTAACCGTACTTACCAGTAACTTGAATTTCCTTCCATAGGATATCATTGCCTGCTTTTGCTGAAAAAGTTTCTGTGTCGATTTTTGTAACATACAAATGTTCCTCTAAAATCAGCCGAACTACGAATTCCGATTTACTCACCTGTTATCAGGAGAGAACCCAGTGCTGCATCTTTTAGCCCAGCACTGACCCTGAAAAGTAATTCTAACCGTATTTACCAGTAACTTGTATTTCCTTCCATAGGAATCCATTGTCTGGTTTTCAACAGAAAAGTTTCAAAGTGTCGATTTTCACAAACTACAAATATTCCTTAAAAATCGCCTGTATGACTTAAACGCATTCTTTCAACTGTTTACAGGAGATGCACCAGTGCTGGATCCAAGATCCACCACTGAGTAAGAAAAAGTAACGATAACACTACTTACCTGCTAAGTGAATTTCCTCCCATAGGATAGCATTGGTGATTCTATGTGAAAAAGTTTCTAAGTGTCAACTTTTAAAATACAATAATATTCCTTAAAAATCACTACTGTAACCAAAACGCTTTTACTCAACTGTTTACAGGAGATGTCCCAGGACTGAATCTAGGATCCAGTCCTGTGGTTAGAAAAGTAATCCATAAAGTAACTAATTGCATTTAACTTGAAATTCACATTGAGCTCAATGTTGCATTGTGTTTGAAATTGTGTTGCCCATTGCAACAACTGTAACTACTGTACTTAAAAGTCTATTGCCTATTTGCAAAGTATTTAAACTAAAGTAATTCATTCTGAGAAAGTATATTTTGTAATGTAATGTATGTAATTACAATGTATTTAAAAAAATAAAATATCCCACAAGGACCCCTGGCCAGAAAAAGCATTTAAAAAACAAAACAAATCGGCCGCATGCACTTAGGGTGCGCGGATCCTACCACCCTCAGCCATGGGGGTGCCAGATGCCCACCACCACTACCACCCTTACCCAGGGGGCTGGATGCCTACCACTACTACCACCCTTAGCCATGGGGGTGCCAGATGCCTACCACTACTACCACCCTTACCCAGGGGGCTGGATGCCTACCACTACTACCACCCTTACCCAGGGGGCTGGATGCCTACCACTACTACCACCCTTAGCCATGGGGGTGCCAGATGCCTACCACTACTACCACCCTAAGCCAGGGGGCTGGATGCCTACCACTACTACCACCCTTAGCCAGGGGGTGCCAGATGCCTACCACCACTACCACCCTTACCCAGGGGGGCTGGATGCCTACCACTACTACCACCCTTACCCAGGGGGTGCCAGATGCCTACCACTACTACCACCCTTACCCAGGGGGCTGGATGCCTACCACTACTACCACCCTTAGCCATGGGGGTGCCAGATGCCTACCACTACTACCACCCTTACCCAGGGGGCTGGATGCCTACCACTACTACCACCCTTAGCCAGGGGGCTGGATGCCTACCACTACTACCACCCTTACCCAGGGGGCTGGATGCCTACCACTACTACCACCCTTAGCCAGGGGGCTGGATGCCTACCACTACTACCACCCGTAGCCAGGGGGTGCCAGATGCCTACCACTACTACCACCCTTACCCAGGGGGGGCTGGATGCCTACCACTACTACCACCCTTACCCAGGGGGGGGCTGGATGCCTACCACTACTACCACCCTTAGCCATGGGGGTGCCAGATGCCTAACACTACTACCACCCTTACCCAGGGGGGGCTGGATGCCTACCACTACTACCACCCTTACCCAGGGGGCTGGATGCCTACCACCACTACCACCCTTACCTAGGGGGGCTGGATGCCCACCACTACTACCACCCTTAGCCATGGGGGTGCCAGATGCCTACCACTACTACCACCCTGAGCCAGGGGCCTGGATGCCTACCACCCCTTAGCCAGGGGGTGCCAGATGCCTACCACCACTACCACCCTTACCCAGGGGGCTGGATGCCTACCACTACTACCACCATTACCCAGGGGTGCCAGATGCCTACCACCCTTACCCAGGGGGCTGGATGCCTACCACTACTACCACCCTTAGCCAGGGGGTGCCAGATGCCTACCACTACTACCACCCTTACCCAGGGGGCTGGATGCCTGTCACTACTACCACCTCTACCCATGGGGGGCTAGATGCCTACCACCAACACCACCCCCACTCATAGGATGGACAATGCATGACACAACCAGCACACCACAACCTAGGGAATGCAAGAAAAAGACATCCCCCAACACCATGACAAGCGTGTGTAGACTGTGTCAAATGCCTACAACACTGAACATGACTTTGAACATACAATGTGACCCCCTATCACATGTGCCACACATATATGTGTGTGGCCCCCACAATGCAAGCAGGCCATGACCATTGTGGCAATGGGGTCCAAACCCCCAACATCACAGTGACCAAAATGTAAGTGTGGGGTCCATAGCTGAAGCACATTTTGAACAGTGTGGCAATGGGGTCCAAACCCCCATCATCACAGTGACCAAAATGTAAGGGTGGGGTCCATAGCTGAAGCACATTTTGAACATTGTGGCAATGGGGTCCAAACCCCCATCATCACAGTGACCAAAAGGTAAGTGTGGGGTCCATAGCTGAAGCACATTTTGAACAGTGTGGCAATGGGGTCCAAACCCCCATCATCACAGTGACCAAAATGTAAGTGTGGGGTCCATAGCTGAAGCACATTTTGAACATTGTGGCAATGGGGTCCAAACCCCCATCATCACAGTGACCAAAATGTAAGTGTGGGGTCCATAGCTGAAGCACATTTTGAACATTGTGGCAATGGGGTCCAAACCCCCATCATCACAGTGACCAAAATGTAAGTGTGGGGCCCATAGCTGAAGCACATTTTGAACATTGTGGCAATGGGGTCCAAACCCCCATCATCACAGTGACCAAAATGTAAGTGTTGACAAAGAAAAAGCTGCAACTGCCAAACTGCATGGATGATTCCTGGTCACAGAACATAAAACACATCAGTGGCAAAGTAGTGCATGTGTCCCATTGCAACATAAATTGGGGAGGCAAATACTGCAGTGCAAATAACACATACCTTTGGCCATGTGCAGACAAACAACACCCATGGGGGCTGACACTGTCAACATTCATCAATGACACAATGACAGAAGTGACCATCAGAATGCAGACCCACATATTTGCACCAATGGGCACACAAATGCAGATACCCTGTGGAGACTGTAGATGTGAGGTGAACAGATACCAAACCATGGCAGCAATGGGACACACAAACCATGATCATTGTGCTGACCGATGACCTAGGAGTCCCAGGGACATCAGGGGAAACCCACCAAACTACATACAGCCAATGGCACACCCAAGATATGCCAATGCAGTGGTGCAGATGCACAAACACAAACAGGCAGACCCACACTGCACATCATACACAACAGGTGAGGGTTGGGGGTGCCAGTGTCCCCAGGCAACCACACAACACATGAGGAGACCTGAATACCAATCATACAGCTGTGCATACAGTGCCACACAAAGGTAACTCATGGATCCAAATCCCTATGTGGGCAAGCAGGCATTGTCAGATGAGAGGAGCACAAATCACACATGTCACACAGGCACGTAGGAACAGCAACTGACACAGCAAGACACAGACACACCACAGCACTACCCCCAGGGCCCCCACAATGTGGTGACCCTGGGCTGCATTACAATCCCACTGTGATGACAAAGCTAAATGTCGTTCACACTGTGAACCACAGTCATGTGTCCTGAGCAACAAACTACCATCACACCTACACAAGCACAAATCAATCAGCACGGCCAGTAAGCCAAGGCCAACATGGAGGCAGGGGCCTAGCCGGGCAACAACTCTCATCTGCACACACTCAACACCACACCCCTCGACCTCCAACAATGTGCAGCAGTGAAGCACACATGCACTGGTGACATTGCACATGCACCCATGACTATTCCAGGGTGGTGGGTGGGAACCAAGGTGCAGAAACACATCACACATGGCCACTCAACAAGACTCCTGAATGTCTGACACACTGCACACTACGCTGTACATGGACATGACGGCAATACCACACCAACCAATGGGATCCCAGCCACAGTCACACACCAATGAAGAAGCCAAGGTCACCCACAAAGAACACACATAGACAACAACCAACATTGCAGCCCGGACCCTGAGGAGTGCCAGCAGTCACACACACAACGTGTCACAATCACTGAAAGATAACACAAACTGGAAATCACATGACAGGGGCAAACAACAAGTGCCAAGGGGAAACCTGACTGTGACCCATCTGCATCTGCACACAAACTCAGCCCTGACAGCAAACACACCTATGGGTGACACCCTGATGACCAGTAATGTGCCATGCACCCACATCACAGAGAACCCAGGGAGAAGACTTTGGGGAACATAGGTCAACTCAGCAAGCATCACAAACAGGTACAACACTAGGGATCACAGCATGCACAGCTAAACGGAAGTGAACACACAGACATGCTCATACAACACACACCTTGGGCGCAGGCAATGTCACAGGAGTACACACTGCCATGAGTGGACTCCACTCCTGTGTGAGGAAAGCTGTGCCATATGTTGCCTCAGTAGGGCCCCATCATGTCAGCTGAGCACTTGGTCACACAATCAACAATTAGCACCAAATGAAGGCTCCCGTCACATCAGCCTGGTCATGGAAGTGCCAACGAAATCATCAGCACAGATCCAACACACTTGTGTAGCAATGTTGCACTGACAATACAGATGAGTCCTTCCCCATTGATGCCCAAACCTGCATGTCCAGTGGAGATGGCCACACGGTCAGGGAAGTAGACGAATTGAACAATGGCAGGCACAACAGATGTGCAGGGGTGGAAGCCACAGATGTGAAATTGCTAATGTAAGTAGGAAATCCCATTGCCAAATACTGAACACATGACACCCTCAGATGCTGCTATGGATGACATGGATACACCACAGGATAGGACACATTCCCCCTGGACCACATGGGTTCCTGCACAGTAACACTTCATTATCATGAGACCAAAAATCACCATCACTGCAGCAAGGGCATGGTTAGCATCATCAACAACATGTACATCAGAAGCATAAGCACTAGAGAACAGAAAGTTGCTTTATTCAGCATATGTGTGAATTGAAAACTGAAAGTCCAGAAAAAACACAAAGGCCAATGGCCAGTCCATTGTCAAAGTCCAAACAGGGTGACAGTGGCAGATGTCACCCTACGCATGCCTGCACTGCACAAAACCAGGGACAATCCACTAGGAGGGGCAACCGGGGGGGCAGGCCAGGCACCGCAGGGACAGGATCAGGGCTCACCAGGAGGAAGCAGGGCTCACCAGGAGGAAGCAGGGTGCTGGAGAGCCACTGACAACTTCAGTGGAGGTGTCTGACATGGTGTGTGCCGGCACAACTGGGGGGCATGACTCAGATGGTGTGGGTGCCGGCACGACTGCAGTGGACCCTGCAGATGGAGTGAACAGGTCCGCCACTGCAGTGCCCAAGTCAGACAGGGTGGTAGTGGACTCCACTGCAGTGCCTACCACCAGGGGAGGAGAATGGGGAACAGGCAAGGTGGGCTGGACAGAGGGGAGGACACCCTCACCACATCAGTGGCACAGACAAGCGCAGCGGGGGTGTGGTGCCGGGAGAGCAAGTGGCAGGGGAGAAGGCCGGATCCTCTTGGGGATGGTATATCTGTGGGTGGGGGAACCTGGGGCAGGGTGTGGTGGGGGCACCTGTGGAGTGGGGGCCTGAGGGATGGAGGAAGGAGACCTGGTGCCTGAGCTGCAGGGCGGCGGCGGGGTCTTGCTCTTACGACTCTGGGGGACTTGCGGGTGGGCGCCTCAGTCTGTCTGCGCCTGGGGGAGGGTGTCCGGGGGCGAGGGCACTCTGCTCTGTGTGGGTGGGCTTCCTCTTCCCCCTGAATGCTGTATCAGCTGGATCAGAGGGGAAGAGGCCGAGGTCACTGAGGAAGAGCCGCTGGGTCTTTGGGGTTGCAGGTGAGGCAAGGGAGGGTGCTTTGGAGGGAGAGGCAACTGAGGACTGCGCAGTGCTCATGGATGCGTGTGTGTGTTCCAGGGCCCCATCCCCTGTGAGTCTGGTTTCAGTCCCCTGACTGTGCGTGCGTGTGCGTTTTGTTTGTGGCGTGTGTGTCTGTTTTGCTGGACGTGTGTGTGCTGGTGTGTGCCTGTGCCGGTGTGTGTGTGCTTGGGATGGGTAAGGTGCTGGGGAGTGTGGATGGAGAAGAGGCAGGAGGGGTGAGGGACTGTCTGAGGAGGGACACTGCTGCCGTCAGGGAGGAGTCCATGGACCTATTGCCCCTCTGTAGGTCAGACATGCCCGATGAGATGCCCTCCATGAACGACACCAGCTGAGTCAACAGAGCGGTGTGCGCATGGAGGACACTCAGCATGGCTGTCTGCCCTACATGGAGCTGGCGAAGGAGGTACACAGACTCCTCACTCAGGGCAGCAGGGGACACAGGGGCAGGGTGTGCGGTGCCTGGCCCAAAGGAGACACGCTCCCGAACATGGGAGCCTCCACGGACCTGGGGAATGGGAGCCGATGGGAGGGCGGTGGTGGTGCTGGTGGTGGCGGGGACAGCAACACTAGCTGGGGTGTGGTGGCTGCTGACACCCGCCTCCATAAGGGAGTCATCCTCCGAGTTGCTCTGGTCCTCAGCTGAGGTGGATGGTGCTGAGGACTCCTCGGTGTGGCTCCCCTCGCCCTCCGTGCCACTGGGTCCCTCCGACCACTCCTCGGCTGCTGACCCAGTCTGGCTCTCCGGCTCCTCCTGGTCCGTGGAGCTGTCCCCTTCCGTGGCCGTGGATGTATCTGCAAACAATGGGGAAACAGACAGACATCAGTCACCTGCACCAAACGCACACACCACTGTGAGCACAGCACATTACAGAGCAAGCCCTGGCATCATTAGTTGAACATTGCTAAAAGTGCCCTAACTGAACAGGAGAAGCCAATTGTCAGTCTGATGCCAACCATGGCACTCACATCACAGTAGTTGGACAGTGCAGAGGACACGGTGTAGCATGTGGACATGCACACATCACAACTCTTGCCACTGAGTCAGTACAGGTTTCCGGATGAAAGGGATGCCCAGAGTCAAATAGGAAATGCATGTGATGCATACCAGCGACAGACACCATGATGCACCCATGTCCTGATAGCCATCGCCACAATGGTGTGCATGTAGCACATGTCACTCCCCTGCAAGATCACCAAAAGTAGACACATGCCATGGCGGAGGCATGACTGCTAAGTCATACATCACTGTCTCAGTGATGTATGACTTGGCAGCCAGACAACAACACTCTGCACTGTGTCACAATAGTAGGTCATGGGGAATGCAAGTCCTGGAGCTGCACAAGTGCACATGTACATCCCCCACACAACACATCATCTTAACCCTCATCTGTCCAGGTCATACCGATTGGACATATGGGAGACCTGTGACACTACCCTCTGAACCTGAACCCCTCACAATCTGCTGTGAATGGGAAACATCTGCCTGAATTTCACATTCGCATACCCCAGTCTGCACGGGCAGCTGATCAAACACCTATGTGACACACAAGTATCGTCTCCTATGGTCACATCTCCAGTGGCATGCTGAGCCCCTACCAAGAAACACCCCAGCAGTCCTGGCAACAAATCCACAGCACACTGACACAGAGGCAGACACCTGAGGGGTCAAATCACTGCGCACAATGTGTTTGCTGATACACGGGAGTGGGAGTACAGAGTGCATTGCATGGCCTGGAGTAGGCATGACTGTCCTGCCCCACATGAATGAGGGATGAGCCCTGGACAGTGGATAGCTGGCTATGTATGTGTGACACACGTAATCTGCACACTCCTGGGGCCCAAACATTGTTCCCACCCGCTGCATGGGCGTGTGCCACATACCCAGGCACATGTGGTGGCTCAGCTCAGCAAGTGGACCGCATATCAAAGCAACACGCAGATTACATGTCCGAACACAGGCGTTGTGTGAACAATGGACCCACCCATGATGCCCACAACAGAGTTAGGGAAACAGATGCTGTCCCCCACCTTTAGTGAAGCAAACTGCAAGGACACAGTCCCAAGTGACACAATTCCCTGAATGTAAGGGCCACACCTGGGTATCAGATGAGGAGTGGGCAGTGCACAATAGAGGGACATGGCTCCTGGACAACATGACTGCTGTACTGTGGAAGTTGAACCAGGCCAGAGGAGGGCACATAGCATGTAATACAGAGTTCACAGTGCAGTCTTTGACTCACCCCCTCCTTGCTGCTGTCTGGCCTTCAGCTGCCCATCCAGGTCTGGAAACACCATCGCCAGGATCTGGAGCATGTGGGGGTCAGGGTCCATGTTCCGCCCCTCCTGCGAGGAGGCGACAGCTTCAGCTGGACCCGTGCAATCCTCCGGTTCCAGCCCCGAAGGTCCTGCCACCTCTTCTGGCAGTTGCGGATCCGGCGCTTGTAGACCCCACGGACCGGACAGCCCGGACGATGTCCTTCCAGATCTCCTGCTTCCAATGGGCATTAACCTGTCAGGATGACAAAGTGAAAAGGCCATTACTACACATGCAACATATCCGTGCATGACACAGTTGTATATACATGTCTCAATCACAGGGGCACATGATGTACACAGGCAGTGCAACGCTGCCCATGGACAGTTTGCCAGAAGTCACTACATGATATCATTGCATGGGAAGTAAAACCTTGTTCAAATGCACTGTCACTGCACCATACCTGTCCAGTGCATGTCACTACACACTATGGGGGTGACAACTACTCAGTGAGCCTGCTAGCCAGTGGCGTGCAGACTTTCAGCCTTGCTAGTCAGACAAAATGCACATTCAGAAAGGCAGTGCACAGAACACTCACCTGCTCCCCTGGTGTCCCATACAGCTTGCTGTACTGTGGAAGTAGGCTGTCCAGCAGGGCCTGGTTCTCCTCAAGGCTGAAGGCTGGGGCTCTCTCCACAGTACGTGCCATTGCAGGGTCCAGAGGGGGCAGAGACAGCAGCAGTGCAGTGGCAGATGTCGTCCTGGAGCATGTAGTGCATGCAAGTGAGCTCTCAGGGGAACAGCCAGCAATATATATGTGCTGGAGAGGCAGATACTGTCCCATGTGTCCAAAGTGATAGGTCCAAGTCGTTTGCATCTTCTGAATCTGGCCAATCCATGGAATAGCAGCACCAATACACACCCACAGCATCCTTCAAATCTTCAACTTCATGACATACATGATTTTGCAACATTGTTGTGGGTGACCAACTGAATTTCCAGCAACCGACTCGTTCGAATTTCGAAACGCGTCCGTTGCCAGGCTAGGCCATTGTCAATGGGTGCGCACCGATCGGTCCATTGCTGATCAACGCGTACAGGGGTACAACGCGTACCGCGCACATTGAATGCAATGGGCCGGCCGAGGGCACCGATCGGTCCATTGCTGATCAACGCGTACAGGGGTACAACGCGTACCCGCACACATTGAATGCAATGGGCCGGCCGGGGCACAGATCGGTCCATTGTGGTACAACGCGTACAGGGGTACAACGCGTACCTGCACACATTGAATGCAATGGGCCGGCCGGGGCACCGATCGGTCCATTGCTGTTCAACGCATCCCTGTACAAGTGACTGGCATATGTCACCATGCCTGTCTCAGATGAACATATGCCAGCCACAGATAGCTCCCAGGGAGTGAGGGGCAAACCTACAACACGACAGCCTGTCCAAACTGTATCATAAGGCATGTAAGGCTGCATTTCCTATTGTGTGTATGTTGGTGTACATGTTGTCCTGTGGGTGTCACCTGGGGCAGCCACCCCCAGGCTGTGCACGTGTTCATGGGGACAGGATCCTGGGTGTTACGTGTACATGACCACTGTGATGTGCAACTGTTCATATCTGTGCATGTGCCATAGTCACATTTCACGGTGGTGTATGTGTATGTCATGTCACATACCCCGTGAGTCCCATGTGGGACGGTATGTTTGAGCCAGGGTGTCCCAGTGGCACAATAGTGATGGTCCTCCACAGTCTGTGTGCATGTAGTGTTTACAATGTCTCTGATTTCATGTGCACAATGGGAGACAGTCTCCACATCCACGTTGTGTGTGCATGGACTTTGATGTTGTGCGTGTGTGTGTCACAGACGTCCATGTCTGTCCTGCAGTGGCAAGTGGGACCACTACCTGTGGGGGTCATGGTTGTTTTGCTCTGGTGTATACCTGATACTCCATGTAATGCCAGTGTCCATGTGGCAATACAGGGTCCCTGGGAATGTACCTGTCGTTGAGCTGTGATGCCTGGGGCACATCTGTCCTCACATGTCACTGTGGGGGTGATTGTGACACGGCAGCAGGAGATGGGAACTGTGACACGGCCTCATGATATCCAATGGGCCAACCTGGGACTTATTGATGCCACTTGTTGAACCGTGATGACAGATGTTGGCCATGTATGTACCATACATGTCCTTACGGAACTGCACACTTCATGTAGTTGTGCCTCATAATGATGTATGTTGTGATATTGAGTGTGTTCAATGCCGCATATGTGGGGTGACTGACAATCTTGCTTTCTTCTCCTCTGCACTGCAGGGCTCCTGCTGTCCATCGACCATTCCCAGACCTGGCAACGATGGTGGAACGGGACAGCATCCGACGGTACCGCTTCACCAGGCAGCTGATTGAGGATTTGGCAGTGCAGTTGGCCCCACATTTGCAGCCTGGCCGGCCGTATCCTACAGCGCTGACCCCCAAGGTGAAGGTGATGGCAGCCCTACACTTCTTTGCCACCGGTACCTTCCAACATACTGTGGCGACTGCTGGTGGGATGTCACAGACCATGTTGAGCCGTGTGCTCCGCGATGTTTTGGAGGCAATGTTGCTATTCCTGAACCGGTACATCTATTTCCCTAGACTGCAACGACTCACTGACGTGAAGAGTGACTTCTATGCCCTGGGGAGGATGCCGCATGTCATTGGCTCCATTGATGGGACACATGTGGCTTTGGTACCACCACAGGCCCAGGAGCAGGCATACCGTAACCGCAAGCACTACCACTCGGTCAATGCACTGGTGGTGTGTCTTGCAGATATGACTCATCACACACGTGTGTGCCCGTTTCCCTGGTTCAGCACACGATGCCTTTGTGATGAGGAGTAGTCGCATCCCCAGGATGATGGCACAGATGCAGAACCAGCGTGCCTGGCTTGTCGGTGTGTACTGACTCTGTGCCATTGTGTGTGATCTGATCTGTAGTATTCCGCCCACTTTTCCAAGTCAGCTAATGTGCACTTGTCTGTCCGTAGGTGACTCGGGATACCCCAACATGCCGTGGTTGCTGACACCCCTCAGGAACCCTGTGACACCAGCCCAGATGCGCTACAATGAGGCACATGGTCGGACCAGGAGAGTGATTGAGCGGACATTTGGTCTCCTGAAGAGCCGCTTCCGCTGCCTGGACAAGACAGGAGGGTCCCTCCCATATGCCCCAGCGAAAGTGTGCAAGATTATCATCGTCTGCTGCATGCTCCACAACCTGGCAGTGCGGAAGGAGTTGCCTCTCATCCAGGATGACAATGACCAACATCCGCCACCTGTGGAGGATCCTGGCCTGGACCACGATGCCAGTGATGATGATGATGAGGGTGATGTCCGCACACAGCTCATCACCAACTTCTTTAACTGAATGTGAGTATCCTGAGGTGTCATGTCAATGATGTGAGTTGGCATGATATGTGTAGGTGGTGCTCTGGTGCTGTTGGAGTGTGTCCATGGGCTACTTGACTGGATGTGTGTAGCGATGTGTGCTTACAGGTGGTCTGTACTTCCCAACAGTGTTGACATGCTAACTTGGTTCTGGGTGGGTATCTTGTAACATGAGTTTTGCTGTTCTGTCCTGTTCTCCATTGCTTTTGACTGTGTGTCATTTCTGTCCTTCACAGGGTACTTTCAGATTCATTTGGTCAACTGTGTCCACCGACGACGTGATTGTACTTCCAGGGTGGTAGCTGTTGTGTCCCTACAGGTGATGTGCGCCACACCCATGGACTTCCTTCCTTTTACAGTTGTTGACTGTGTGCCCGCTGCCAGGTAGGATTACCATGCATCTGTAGTGGTTACGACATGTTGCAACTGTGTAATAAACCTGTGCTTCACTTTGTGATGTGCGTTGTCTGTGGTCACACATTTGACTGCCATTTGCTTACTGCACCTGTGGGCTACTTGACTACAACTGGGAATAGATGTGGTGTCTGTGCATTGCACCGTCTTCCCTGGCAACATCAGTGTAGGCAATGAGTCAGATGGCCTAGGTGTGTATGTGTTGTGTAGCCCTGGTAGTGTGTCTCCCTCATATGTGTCACGTTGCCTTTACTCACATGCCTGTGTTGTACTTGCTGTTGCAGTTCGCATACACAGTGTAATTTTGCAGTTCATCATCCCCATGACAGCACCCACGTTGGAATCACAACAGAGGCAAGTATGGTGTATTAGTGTGTTTATTGTGATACATTTGTGTGAATAGTGCATAGGATGGTTAGTGCTGTACATATATCTTGCAATCAGAAGTTCCTAGGTGAATTGAAAGTCCTGGTAGACAAAATCCCCAGTATCGGGGCCACAGTTGTCTGAGACATTGGTCCAACTTGTACTCCCCATGTAATGTGTGGGAGTTGTGTTGCCGTCAACAGGGTGAACAGTTTGCGCACAAAGGTGAACATCCAGAACAGGTTCAGGCTTCCTGGGAGTTGCACTTGGCCATCGGCCTCTCACTTGCCCCTCCTCGGACGACCCCTCTTCTTTGGGGGGCCCCTCAAGTACAGGCTGCTGCGGTGCAGGGGACTCTCCGCCAGAGTCATCCTCCCTCCCTGTGGCAGTTGCAGTTTGTTCAGCACCAGATGTTGTTGGCACACAGGAAGGTGTAGACTGGTTGTTGTTCATCTGGCGGAGGCATTGTAAAATGTCCCTGTGCACCGCCGTCATCTCTTGCAGTGCGTCCCACTTGGACTCCACGCGGGACATGTGTGAGTCCAAGCGGGCATGATGGGCAGCCTGCTGCTGTTTCATGTCTCTGAGGAGCCCCACTACCTGGCTGAGATCTCCGGTGCTGGACTGGTACTCATCGGCTATGCGTACCAGTTGTGGGTCATCATGCACACCAGCAACCTCTGCAAGCAGCGACCTCTGTCTCCCACCCCTCCCACCACCCCTGCCGACATGTGCAGCGCGTGCAGTGGCACGCACAGATGACCCTGGTCCCCCTTGGGGGTTGGTGGTGGTGGTGGTGTCCATGGCCCCAAGTTGGTCCAGGGTCCCTGTGCTGGTGTTGCTCCTTGTTCTGTCCATGTCGGCAGGGATGGTATTTGTGGTGACAGTCGTTGGAGGGGTGGGTGCAGGGGGTGCAGCTGGTGGTCCTGCTGGTGCTGCAGCTGGTGGTCCTGCTGGTGCTGCATGTTGACTTGCACCGGATGTGCCAGGTTGGTCTTCTTCGTCCGAGGAGGGCAGAGGCTGTACGACACCAGTGAGCTCCGCATCCTCTTGAGCCTGGGACTGGGACTCCTCAGCGTCTGCTGCTGTGTCCCCAACATCACCTGTTTTTGGGAGACACACACAATGTATGTTATGTTTCTGCAGGCATCAATGGTTGACACACCTGACAGTTGTGACTGTGCCTCTGGGTGCGGGCCTGTACATTGCATTGTCCTAAGTCGTCACAGTCAGGGGTTGATATTGGTGTAGCACATTGTCCTGCATTATTTGGGCATTTCTATGTATTTGTTGGGGTGTGAACATGGTCTGCATTGGTTGTATTTGGTTGACAGCCGGCCCTCCTTCCCACCCAGCCAGTCAGTTATCCCACCATGGACTGTGCTTGCATTGCAGGGAGTGGAAGTTGTCTTTCAGGATGTCAGGCAGTGGTGTTGTGCTGTTTGTTGTTGCACAGTTGCCAGCAGGGCCTTGTGCTCCCCACAGCAGTAGCCAGTGTCAGCCATCTTGTGAGTCCTTATCCACTCCCTGTGATGTGAGCATGGTTCAGGGTGGTGTTGATGGGCCAGTTGTGGGGCTGAGCGATATCTGTGCCTACTACTCCCATCATGCTATTGCCTCCACCCCCCTTCCCAGCATGCCCATGCTTCCTTCCTTTGACTCTGCTTCCCTGTGGGGTGGGCTGCCTGTGCTGACAGGATGGCTGGGAGTGTTGTCCTGGCAGTTGTTTGGCTAAAAGTCCCAAGAGTGTCCCTGTGCTTCACACTACATTACCCAGGGTGGAGGTTCTTTGTGGGATCTTGAGTTAGGATGTGAGGCATTGCATTCTCCCAGGTGGGTTCTGTGGAGTTTGTGTTGAGGGGGTGTGTGAGGGGAGGTGCTTGTGACTATGGTCAGTGCTGCGAGTCCTCCTTCCCACCCAGCCAGCCAGATATCCCACCATGGAACGTGCTTCCATTGCAGGGAGTGGAAGTTGACCCTCAGGATGTCAGTCAGTGGTGTTGTGCTGTTTGTTGGTGCACAGTTGCCAGCAGGGCCTTGTGCTCCCCACAGCAGTAGCCAGTGTCAGCCATCTTGTGAGTCCTTATCCACTCCCTGTGATGTGAGCATGGTTCAGGGTGGTGTTGATGGGCCAGTTGTGAGGCTGAGCAATATCTGTGCCTACTACTCCCATCATGCTGTTGCCTCCACCCCCTTCCCAGCATGCCCATGCTTCCTTCCTTTTGACTCTGCTTCCCTGTGGGGTGGGCTGCCTGTGCTGACAGGATGGCTGGGAGTGTTGTCCTGGCAGTTGTTTGGCTAAAAGTCCCAAGAGTGTCCCTGTGCTTCACACAACATTACCCAGGGTGGAGGTTCTTTGTGGGATCTTGAGTTAGGATGTGAGGCATTGCATTCTCCCAGGTGGGTTCTGTGGAGTTTGTGTTGAGGGGGGTGTGAGGGGAGGTGCTTGTGACTATGGTCAGTGCTGCGAGTCCTCCTTCCCACCCACCCAGCCAGATATCCCACCATGGAACGTGCTTCCATTGCAGGGAGTGGAAGTTGTCTCTCAGGATGTCAGTCAGTGGTGTCCTGCTGTTGGTTGTTGCACAGTTGCCAGCAAGGCCTTGTGCTCCCCACAGCAGTAGCCAGTGTCAGCCATCTTGTGAGTCCTTTTCCACTCCCTGTGATGTGCGCATGGTTCATGGTGGTGTTGATGGGACAGTTGTGGGGGTGAGCAATATGTGTGACTACGACTCCCATGATGCTATTGGCTACACTGACTTGCCCAGTATACACAGAATTCCTTCCTTTCAGTGGTCTTCACTGTGTGTTGGTGTTGTAGTGGTGGCTACATGTCTGGATGTGTTTGTTAGTTCTATTTGTGCCACTGCCTAGCTGTAGTTGTAGTTGTGTTTGTACATGTGATGACACGGTTAAATGTAACTTTGAGATGGCATGTGTTGTGTTTATCTGACTGACATACACATTTTGGGATGATTCTGTTCTGGTTGCTGTGTAATTGCTATGAGTGCATGGTTTGACTCTCCCTTGACAGTGATGTGTGTGTGTATTGTGGCAGAATATTGTGTACATTTGTTGTGTACTCACTAGGCTCTGGGATGTTCTCTAGTCCATAGACGCTCACTGGCGGAAGGATGGCCCGCACCTTCTCCTCCCAGGGCCTGAGGTATACTGGCTTGGCAGGAGGGCCACTGCCGGTGTATTGGCTCAGGAGGTAGTCCTTCTTGAGCAGCTCCCGTACCCTCCTGCGCACGTCATACCACCTGTTCTGGATGTCAGTCTTTGTGCGCAGACATGGTGATTGTGCGTTCACCCTGTTGATGATCCTCTCCCACATCTTGGTTTTCTGGGAGATGGGGGTCTGTTGGACCAGTGTGCCAAACAGCTGTGGCTCTACCCTGAGGATCTCGTCTACCAGGACTTCCAATTCACAATCTAGGAACTTGTGATTCTTCTTGGGGGCATGGTGATGGGTGGTGATGGTGAGTGATGTGTGTGTTGGTGTGCAGGTGAGGGTGTGTGAGTGTGTGTTTTGCTGGGTGTATGTGAGGTAGCTATTTGTTGGTGTGCTGATGGTGTGTGGCTTGTGTGAGGGATGAGCTGTGGGTGTGTGGTTGCTGTCTGTTGAGTGCTGGCAGTAGAATGGCATTTGCAAAGGATCATGGTTGGGATTTGTGTCCTTTATATGGGTGGAGTTGTGGGTGAGTCTTTGTTCTCTGTCCCCACCCCCAGTATTTATTGGCTTTGTAATTGCTTGTTTGGCCTTTTTTGTGTATTTTTCCTTAGTACTTTTGTGCATGTTGGAAACGTTCTTGTGACCGAGTCGGACCCTGCATTTGTCTCGTACGGTCTTCTCCATTTCGTTCACGCTGTGTTTGTGCAGTTTTCTATGCTGCGTACGCGTCGGTCGCGGTGTTTTGTGTTACTTCGGCTCGGTTTTGTATGCGTGTCGGTCGTACGGCTTGTCGTCCGTTCGACTCGGTCGTGGTTTTCGCGCCTTGCATCGTACTTTGCGGTTTGGAGTTCGCGTGTACGTTTCGGTTGGATTTGTTCCGGGTGCGTGTCGGTCGGTTCGATTCGCATGTTTTTCCGGCCGGATTGCTGTTTTCCGTGCGGCTCGGTCGTTCGGCTTGGGTTCAGTACGTGTCGGTCGGATTTTGCACGCCTTGCATCGTAATTGGCGTGTTGGGCGCCACAGGTACGTGTCGGTCGGAATAAATTCCGGCTCCGAGTCGGTCGCTGCTTTTTCCGGCCCGAATCGGAATCGACCCCTCTGTGTGGAGTTTTGGAACTTTATAATATTCCTCTAAAATCAGCCGAACTACGAATTCCGATTTACTCACCTGTTATCAGGAGAGAACCCAGTGCTGCATCTTTTAGCCCAGCACTGACCCTGAAAAGTAATTCTAACCGTATTTACCAGTAACTTGTATTTCCTTCCATAGGAATCCATTGTCTGGTTTTCAGCAGAAAAGTTTCAGTGTCGATTTTCACAAACTACAAATATTCCTTAAAAATCGCCTGTATGACTTAAACGCATTCTTTCAACTGTTTACAGGAGATGCACCAGTGCTGGATCCAAGATCCACCACTGAGTAAGAAAAAGTAACGATAACACTACTTACCTGCTAAGTGAATTTCCTCCCATAGGATAGCATTGGTGATTCTATGTGAAAAAGTTTCTAAGTGTCAACTTTTAAAATACAATAATATTCCTTAAAAATCACTACTGTAACCAAAACGCTTTTACTCAACTGTTTACAGGAGATGTCCCAGGACTGAATCTAGGATCCAGTCCTGTGGTTAGAAAAGTAATCCATAAAGTAACTAATTGCATTTAACTTGAAATTCACATTGAGCTCAATGTTGCATTGTGTTTGAAATTGTGTTGCCCATTGCAACAACTGTAACTACTGTACTTAAAAGTCTATTGCCTATTTGCAAAGTATTTAAACTAAAGTAATTCATTCTGAGAAAGTATACTTTGTAATGTAATGTATGTAATTACAATGTATTTAAAAAAATAAAATATCTAAAAATAAATAGTTTAAAAAAATGTAGTAAATCAGTATCAAAAAAATAAATATAACAATTAATACATTTAAAAATTGTCATTTACAAAACCTTTGAAATTCACTGGAAAAAACCATAGGTTTCAGACATGTTATAGTTAGGAATTAGCATTTAAAAAACCTTTGAAATTCACTGAAAAAACCATAGGTTTCAGGCACGTTATGGTTAGAAATTAGCATTTAAAAAACCTTACAAATTCACTGAAAAAACCATAGGTTTTAGGGACAGTTATAGTTAGTTGGACATTGCACTCGTACAAAACCCGTGAAATTCCCCCGTTATAGTTAGTTCAGGTAACTATAACTCGTGCCCCCGCAATCCACTGCTGATGACGTCACATATTACATCACTCATGACATGGTCAGTGACATCACTGATGACATCTCAAATGACATCACTGATGACATCATCCAGTGACTGTGTGTTTCTGTAAAGTTTAAATATGTTTAATATATATAGGGAAAGGCGTATTGAAGAATGAGTGGGTGTATAAGTGTCTGAATGGATGATTTAGTAGGTGCGTGACTAACTCTATAAGTGAGTGATTAAACGTATCTTACTGGTGACCAAGGGCTAAGTGGCCCGAAACGCGTTATGAAGGAGCTTTGCACGCAACTTTAATAATTCATCAATAAAAAATCTGGCATCAGCTCAAGAAGTTGTCCGTACCTGTTTTCGTGCGTCTAGGGCACAAGGGAGTGTAATTTGATATATATATATATATATATATATATATATCTACTGGCAGTCGCCAGTAGATAGTTATAGTTAGGACCTATTTTCCATAGGAAATCCGCAACATTCTATTTGAAATAACGTTGGCGCCGGTTGACGAATCTTCGCGAAAGCTTCCAACTTGTTGGGGCGCTCCGGTCCGCTCCTATCCTGAAAGTCTCGGGGTGATACGTCAAGCGGGGGCCGAGAAAAAAGGGGGGCCCCAAAACGCGTTTTCCCCATTCATTTTTCCATAGGAACCTTTAGTCGCAGCTACAGCCCGAACTGCTGAACAGAATTACACCAAATTTGGCAAAGAGGTAGCCCTTGGTTCAGTGTCGTGCCTTTTGCTTAAATGGTGTAAATCCGTTCAGTAGTTCCTGAGAAAATCAAAAGTAAAGTCACATATATATCTATGGCCGAGTAGGGTCTGCGTACCCTCCCGATCACGAGCTGCATGCTAATTGGCTGTCAACACTCCAAATCAGGAAGAGTTGGCAGCCATTTTGTCCCTCGGTAGAACCGAGGACAGAAACAAGTGCGCAAAGCGCAAAAGGGGCAGGGTAGAAACACCCTGACCTCTAGGTCTGCTCAGGGGTCCCACAAGGACCCCTGGGCAGAAAAAGCATTTTTAAAAGAAATCGGCGGGATGCGCTTAGGGTGCGCGAATCCCGCCGAGAAAAAAAATTGCAAGTGTGCAAACGCACAAAGGGGGCAGGGTAGAAACACCTTGACCCCCTAGGTCTGCTCAGGGGGACCCACAAGGACCCCCTGGGCAGAAAAAAGCATTTAAAAAACAAAACAAATCGGCGGCATGCGCTTAGGGTGCGCGGATCCCGCCGTAAAAAAAAAATATCGAAGTGCGGTCTCACGCCCTTCGATGCTAATTTGCCCCCGGGTGGGCCAAGTCCCGGGGCATGCAGAGGGTGGGTTTATAGTTAATGGGGGCCTCTAAGGCCCCTAAGCCCGGGGACCGCCACCCCCGGGGCTTCTAATAAAAATGGTGCAGGAGGGCTCTGAGCCCTCCCGCAGCCCCGGGGACCGCCACCCCCGGGGCTTCTTTTTTAAAATTTAAAATACCTGTGTGGGGGGCTCCAGCCCCCCACATGCCCGGAGACCGCCACCTCCCCGTGGCACTAAAAATTTTAAATGGGGGTCCGTTTCGGTGCCCGAAGCCCCGAGGACCACCACCTCCCCGGGGCTTTGCAGGAGTGGGGAGGGGGCCGCGCGGCCCCCTCCTGGAGCCAGTGATGGCCCTGGGGACCGCCACCCCCAGGGCCGGCTCCTGCAGTGTCCCGGGGTGCCTTCCCGGGACACTGTAGTTGCTATGACAGGACGGGAGCCTCGCGGCTCCCGTCCTGTCATAACAAACTGCTTGAGCTTAGAGCGAGAGCAGGAAACCTGCTCTCGCTTCCAAAATTCAAAGCAAATTGCTTTCCACATGGGGAGCTGCATGTTAGCAGCTCCCCATGTGGAAAGCAATGCCGGCTCCCGCAGGATGTGGGGAGCCGGCATGGTCCGTGGGGAGTTGGGGTCCCCCACGGACCCCAAAGGATAGGGCCAGCCCCGGGGGATGGGGTCCCCGGGGCAAGTAGTGGCCCGGGAGTGGGGCCACGCGGCCCCCTCCCCAAAAATAATTTAAAATAAAAATAAATAAAGGCCGGCCCCGGGGGATGGGGTCCCCGGGGCCTAAGGAGGCCTTAGGAGGGGGGCCACGCAGCCCCCCTCCATGAAAAAAATAAAAAATAAGGTGGCAATGGCCCGGGGGATGGGGTCTCCGGGTCGAAATTGGCCACGGGAGGGGGGCCCACGCGGTCCCCTTTCCGGTCCTTTTTAAAAAAATAAATAAAAGGGGGTCAGGCCCTGGGGGAGGGGGTCCCCAGGGCTCAAAAATATACAAAAGGGGGCCACACAGCCCCCTTTTAAAAAAAATCAACAAAAAAAAATCCGGCATCGCGCCGGAGGCCACGCCCTCCTTGTCAGCACTCTGCAAACGCGCCCCTGGCGCGTTTGCAGATGGGGACAATTCCCCTTGAATACTGGGGGTCCCTGGGGGCCAACTAGCCCACCAGGAACCTCCAGTATGCACCAGGGGGCTGTGTTGCAGAGAGGTGTACAGAGGCCACGCCCTTTTACACCTCTCTGCAACGCAGCTCTGTGGCGCTTTTTGGAGGTACATGGTGGGCTAGTTGGACTCCAGGGACCCTCAGGATTCAAGGGGACTTAATCCCCCAACTTAAAACACACCATGGGGCGCGTTTGCACAGTGGTGAAGGCAGGGGGCGGGGCTTCAGGTGACATGTGTGCAAACAGGCCCCATGGCGCGTTTTAAGATGGGGAAATACATCCCCTTCAATCCTGAGGGTCCCTGGGGGCCAACTAGCCCACCAGGTACGTCCAGAAACGCCACAGAGCTGCGTTGCAGAGAGGTGCAAAAAGGGGCGTGGCCTCTGAACACCTCTCTGCAACGCAGCTCCCTGGCGCATACTGGAGGTACAGGGTGGGCTAGTTGGACCCCAGGGACCCTCATGATTCAAGGGGACTTAATCCCCCAACTTAAAACGCGCCACGGGCGCGTTTGCACAGATGTCACCTCAGGCCCGCCCCCTCCCTTCACCATTGTGCAAATATTCCTCTAAAATCAGCCGAACTACGAATTCCGATTTACTCACCTGTTATCAGGAGAGACCTCAGTGCTGCATCTTTGAGCCCAGTACTGATCCTGAAAAGTAATTTTAACCGTACTTACCAGTAACTTGAATTTCCTTCCATAGGCTAACATTGACTGGTTTCACTTGGAAATTCTTCTAAGTGTGGAGATGCACCAGTGCTGGATCCAAGATCCACCACTGAGTAAGAAAAAGTAACGATAACACTACTTACCTGCTAAGTGAATTTCCTCCCATAGGATAGCATTGGTGATTCTATGTGAAAAAGTTTTTAAGTGTCAACTTTTAAAATACAATAATATTCCTTAAAAATCACTACTGTAACCAAAACGCTTTTACTCAACTGTTTACAGGAGATGTCCCAGGACTGAATCTAGGATCCAGTCCTGTGGTTAGAAATGTAATCCATAAAGTAACTAATTGCATTTAACTTGAAATTCACATTGAGCTCAATGTTGCATTGTGTTTGAAATTGTGTTGCCCATTGCAACAACTGTAACTACTGTACTTAAAAGTCTATTGCCTATTTGCAAAGTATTTAAACTAAAGTAATTCATTCTGAGAAAGTATATTTTGTAATGTAATGTATAATGTAATTACAATGTATTTAAAAAATAAAATATCTAAAAATAAATAGTTTAAAAAAATGTAGTAAATCAGTATCAAAAAATAAATATAACAATTAATACATTTAAAAATTGTCATTTACAAAACCTTTGAAATTCACTGAAAAAAACCGTAGGTTTCAGACATGTTATAGTTAGGAATTAGCATTTAAAAACCTTTGAAATTCACTGAAAAAACCATAGGTTTCAGGCACGTTATAGTTAGAAATTAGCATTTAAAAAACCTTACAAATTCACTGAAAAAACCATAGGTTTTAGGGACAGTTATAGTTAGTTGGACATTGCACTCGTACAAAACCCGTGAAATTCCCCCGTTATAGTTAGTTCAGGTAACTATAACTCGTGCCCCCGCAATGCACTGCTGATGACGTCACATATTACATCACTCATAACATGGTCAGTGACATCACTGATGACATCTCAAATGATATCACTGATGACATCATCCAGTGACTGTGTGTTTCTGTAAAGTTTAAATATGTTTAATATATATAGGGAAAGGCGTATTGAAGAATGAGTGGGTGTATAAGTGTCTGAATGGATGATTTAGTAGGTGTGTGACTAACTCTATAAGTGAGTGATTAAACGTATCTTACTGGTGACCAAGGGCTAAGTGGCCCGAAACGCGTAATGAAGGAGCTTTGCACGCAACTTTAATAATTCATCAATAAAAAATCTGGCATCAGCTCAAGAAGTTGTCCGTACCTGTTTTCGTGCGTCTAGGGCACAAGGGAGTGTAATTTGATATATATATATCTCCTTCATCTTCAAGTATATATATATATATATATGTATATATATATATATATATATATATACCTATATATATATATATATTATCTACTGGCGGTCGCCAGTAGATAGTTATAGTTAGGTCCTACTTTCCATAGGAAATCCGCAACATTCTATTTGAAATAACGTTGGCACCGGTTGACGAATCTTCGCGAAAGCTTCCAACTTGTTGGGGCGCTCCGGTCCGCTCCTATCCTGAAAGTCTCGGGGTGATACGTCAAGCGGGGGCCGAGAAAAAAAGGGGGCCCCAAAACGCGTTTTCCCCATTCATTTTTTCATAGGAACCTTTAGTCGCAGCTACAGCCCGAACTGCTGAACAGAATTACACCAAATTTGGCAAAGAGGTAGCCCTTGGTTCAGTGTCGTGCCTTTTGCTTAAATGGTGTAAATCCGTTCAGTAGTTCCTGAGAAAATCAAAAGTAAAGTCACATATATCTATGGCCGAGTAGGGTCTGCGTACCCTCCCGATCACGAGCTGCATGCTAATTGGCTGTCAACACTCCAAATCAGGAAGTGTTGGCAGCCATTTTGTCCCTCGGTAGAACCGAGGGACAGAAACAAGTGCGCAAAGCGCAAAAAGGGGGCAGGGTAGAAACACCCTGACCCCCTAGGTCTGCTCAGGGGGTCCCACAAGGACCCCCTGGGCAGAAAAAAGCATTTTTTTAAAAAAACAAATCGGACGCATGCGCATCGAATGCGCGGATCCCGCCGTAAAAAAAAGAAATCGAAGCGCGGTCTCCCGCGCTTCGATGCTAATTTGCCCCCGGGTGGGCCAAGTCCCGGGGGCATGCGGGGGGTGGGTTTATAGTTAATGGGGGGCCTCTAAGGCCCCCCAAGCCCCGGGGACCGCCACCTCCGGGGCTTTCTAATAAAAATGGTGCGGGAGGGCTCTGAGCCCTCCCACAGCCCCGGGGACCGCCACCCCCCGGGGCTTCTTTTTTTAAATTTAAAATAACTGTGTGGGGGCTCCAGCCCCCACATGCCCCGGAGACCGCCACCTCCCCGGGGCACTAAAATTTTAAAATGGGGGTCCGTTTGGACCTCCAAAGCCCCGGGGACCACCACCTCCCGGGGCTTTGCAGAAGTGGGGAGGGGGGCCGCGCGGCCCCCTCCTGGAGCCAGTGATGGCCCTGGGGACCGCCACCCCCAGGGCCGGCTCCTGCAGTGTCCCGGGGTGCCTACCCCGGGACACTGTAGTTTGCTATGACAGTACGGAGCCTCGCGGCTCCCGTCCTGTCATAGCAAACTGCTTAATTTTGGAGGCGAGAGCAGGGAAACCTGCTCTCGCTTCCAAAATTCAAAGCAGACTGCTTTCCACATGGGGAGCTGCATGTTAGCAGCTCCCCATGTGGAAAGCAATGCCGGCTCCCGCAGGACGCAGGGAGCCGGCATGGTCCGTGGGGAGTTGGGGTCCCCCACGGACCCCAAAGGATAGGGCCAGCCCCGGGGGATGGGTCCCCGGGGCAAGTAGTGGCCCGGGAGGGGGCCACGTGGCCACCCTCCCCAAAAATAATTAAAAATAAAAATAAATAAAGGCCGGCCCCGGGGATGGGGTCCCCAGGGCCTAAGGAGGCCTTAGGAGGGGGGCCACGCAGCCCCCCTCCATGAAAATTTAAAAAAAAAATAAGGTGGCAATGGCCCGGGGGATGGGGTCCCCGGGTCGAAATTGGCCATGGGAGGGAGGCCCACGCGGTCCCCTTCCCGGTCCTTTTTTAAAAAATAAATAAGGGAGTCAGGCCCTGGGGGATGGGGTCCCCAGGGCTCAAAAATTACAAAAAGGGGGCCACACTGCCCCCTTTTAAAAAAAAAATCAACAAAAAAAATCCGGCATCGCGCCGGAGGCCACGCCCCTCCTTGTCAGCACTCTGCAAACGCGCCCCTGGCGCGTTTGCAGATGGGGAACGAATTCCCCTTGAATACTGGGGGTCCCTGGGGGCCAACTAGCCCACCAGGAACCTCCAGTATGCGCCAGGGGCTGTGTTGCAGAGAGGTGTACAGAGGCCACGCCCCTTTACACCTCTCTGCAACGCAGCCCTGTGGCGCTTTTGGAGGTACATGGTGGGCTAGTTGGACTCCAGGGACCCTCAGGATTCAAGGGGACTTAATCCCCCAACTTAAAACGCGCCACGGGGCGTGTTTGCACAGTGGTGAAGGGAGGGCGGGGCTTCAGGTGACATGTGTGCAAACAGGCCCCATGGCGCGTTTTAAGATGGGGAATTAAATCCCCTTCAATCCTGAGGGTCCCTGGGGGCCAACTAGCCCACCAGGTACGTCCAGAAAGCGCTTCAGAGCTGCGTTGCAGAGAGGTGCAAAAGGGGCGTGGCCTCTGAACACCTCTCTGCAACGCAGCTCCTGGCGCATACTGGAGGTACAGGGTGGGCTTGTTGGACCCCAGGGACCCTCATGATTCAAGGGGACTTAATCCCCCAACTTAAAACGCGCCACGGCGCGCGTTTGCACAGATGTCACCTCAGGCCCCGCCCCTCCCTTCACCATTGTGCAAATATTCCTCTAAAATCAGCCGAACTATGAATTCCGATTTACTCACCTGTTATCAGGAGAGACCTCAGTGCTGCATCTTTGAGCCCAGTACTGATCCTGAAAAGTAATTTTAACCGTACTTACCAGTAACTTGAATTTCCTTCCATAGGCTAACATTGACTGGTTTCACTTGGAAATTCTTCTAAGTGTGGAGTTTTGGAACTTTATAATATTCCTCTAAAATCAGCCGAAATACGAATTCCGATTTACTCACCTGTTATCAGGAGAGACCTCAGTGCTGCATCTTTCAGCCCAGTACTGATCCTGAAAAGTAATTTTAACCGTACTTTTCTTTTTTTCTTTTTTTCTATAATGTAATTACAATGTATTTAAAAAAATAAATATCTAAAAATAAATAGTTTAAAAAAATGTAGTAAATCAGTATCAAAAAAATAAATATAACAATTAATACATTTAAAAATTGTCATTTACAAAACCTTTGAAATTCACTGAAAAAAACCGTAGGTTTCAGACATGTTATAGTTAGGAATTAGCATTTAAAAAACCTTTGAAATTCACTGAAAAAACCATAGGTTTCAGGCACGTTATAGTTAGAAATTAGCATTTAAAAAACCTTACAAATTCACTGAAAAAACCGTAAGTTTTAGGGACAGTTATAGTTAGTTGGACATTGCACTCGTACAAAACCCGTGAAATTCCCCCGTTATAGTTAGTTCAGGTAACTATAACTCGCGCCCGCAATGCACTGCTGATGATGTCACATATTACATCACTCATGACATGGTCAGTGACATCACTGATGACATCACTGATGACATCTCAAATGACATCACTGATGACATCACTGATGACATCATCCATGTGATAATTTGATGCATCTTCTCACACCCTAATATAACTTTTGATACACCCACTGTAAATTACAGACTGCCATTGTCAAAACCATAGACACTCCAACACCAATTACTATATACACACTCACTGATTCTTAGGTCTACACACACACATGTACTCACTCACCCGTACAGTCACTCATACTTATAGCCACTCAGTACAGGACTATTATATGCACTCATACACCTATATAAACACTCACACACCGCCACTCATCCATAGAGGTACTCACACACCTAGTCAGTCATGCAAAAAATTAAGCACACACCCATTTACTCACCTATACAGTTATACACACACCAGCTCACTTACTCATACAAATACTAGCACATTCTTACGCTCTTATACAATCTCTGATACAAGCACACACTCATCCATACAGTCACTATCAACAATCACACACTCTCGCTTATAGCTATTTATATACTCCAACACACATATATACTGCCTTTCACATACGTAGTTACTCACACATGTACCACTGGGACATACATTCACTCACTAACACACTCTTACACACACTTACCCACCCATACAGTCTATCACAGATGCACTCTTGTAACCATCCACCCAGTGAATCACCCACTCACACATCTATGCACAGAGTCGCACACACCCCACCCACACAAACACTCAGGCACCCATACAGATACTCAGCCAACCAATCAATAACTCATATAGACACTCATGTAGCTATTCACAAACCCATGCTGCCACTTACACAGCAACAGACAGACGGATACAGACATTCACCCAGTTTAGTCACTAACCCATGCATTCAGTAAGATACGTTTAATCACTCACTTATAGAGTTAGTCACGCACCTACTAAATCATCCATTCAGACACTTATACACCCACTCATTCTTCAATACGCCTTTCCCTATATATATTAAACATATTTAAACTTTACAGAAACACACAGTCACTGGATGATGTCATCAGTGATGTCATTTGAGATGTCATCAGTGATGTCATCAGTGATGTCACTGACCATGTCATGAGTGATGTAATATGTGACGTCATCAGCAGTGCATTGCGGGGCGCGAGTTATAGTTACCTGAACTAACTATAACGGGGGAATTTCACGGGTTTTGTACGAGTGCAATGTCCAACTAACTATAACTGTCCCTAAAACCTATGGTTTTTTCAGTGAATTTGTAAGGTTTTTTAAATGCTAATTTCTAACTATAACGTGCCTGAAACCTATGGTTTTTTCAGTGAATATATATATATATATATATCTCCAACAACAAGGTTAGCCCAAGATAAGAACGTCCTCCCGGAAACAGCACCTCTGCTAGTGAGATCTGCAGCATTCACTGAAGTCAAGCAAAATCTTTTAGGCTTTACGCATTTCGAATCACCATTCTTGATCACAAGCCTGTACACAGAATAACAAACAGCATTTGATGTGAGCACCTGCATTTTATTGTGATTAGTCCCGCCCCAGTGGGCCAATACTACCGCCCAATGGGCGATTGCATGCTGGTATTTGCAGTCTCATCAACACTAGTAACATCCCAAGTGGGCGCTGCTTGATATCAAATATGTGAAAAATATTGTCCACTGTGGGTTGATATCAGCTTGGAGTGCACCGCTGTTGCCAGTATTCAAACACTCACTTCCGAGTGTTTCCGTCCCAATGGCAGCGCCTGAACCTCATGGCACTGTGGGTCCGCCACTTGGCGGCGGGTCGTACTCGCGGCACGGGCTCTGCCGCTAACAAATCCAACAACAAGGTTAGCCCAAGATGAGAACGTCCTCCCGGAAACAGCACCTCTGCTAGTGAGGTCTGCAGAATTCACTGCACGCCGCTGAAGTCAAGCAAAATCTTTTCGGCTTTACGCGTTTCGAATCGCCATTCTTGATCACAAGCCTGTACACAGAATAACAAACAGCATTTGATGTGAGCACCTGCATTTTATTTATTTGCACCAAAGCTTTATTTGGACATTTCCACATGAGCCTTGGTTTTATGCTGCTTGTGGCGCACCATGAACATAATTCCTCTAACAAACACATTGTTTGGGGCATGACTTAACCTCGTACTATGAGTTGTTGGGAAACTTCAGCATGTTCTCTTAATAGAGACATGCTTTCCATCTCAATGTGCACCGCGTCTAGACACGTTAGTTGTTCCACAGGCGTTTTTATTTGTTTTTAGAAACGCGCCGAGAGCAGTGATTTACTGACTCGCTTAGTGTGGGGATTTCAACTCGTGTTTAAGATGTATTAGCACACGGTAATTTCTTCTCATACTGCTCACTATATGGCATTCTTTCCGCTACTTTGTGTACTTACATGCTCGGATGACTGCATCTGTGGTCGCCACTGGCACCGATTTCAGCATCCAGGACACATATGCGGGAGGACTGGGGCAATCACTGGCTTCAGCAGACAGGTAGCTATTTTATAGTCTGCTTACACTTGCGGTACTCACTGTAGTAAAACATGATGTCACACATGTGCTTTACTGCATTTTGCCCACAGTCATACGCTGCAAAACTCCTCAGTCACCACCATGAACATAGTAGAAACACTGCCACTTACACATTTGTATAAATATCACCCTTTCACCAGTAGAGCGCTATGTGATCAAGGCCGCATGTCTGGCGGCCGAAACGCGTCATTTGGACATTTGATGCTCAAATAAACCATCATTGACTTTCTAACTTTGCCTTTGGAGTCTGTTTCCTGGTGTTGCGCCTTTCTTTGGATGGTGGTACCCCTGGGAACCTGCTGTGGAATAATTTGCAGAGCACGGCTGTCTCTGATTCTCAGACCCCCTCTTCGCAAAGAACTACTGGGCCAACGTGGTTAATACAAAGCCGAATTCGATATGAGCTCCGGGAGGAGAAGCAACTGACCACGGCCCCCTGACAGCTTTATACTGACATGCCTCAAATACCCATCGAGTAGGAGGTGAAGGACGAGTCGGAGGACCCGGCCAGACGTCTCCACACATCCGGTGGTGAGTACGAGCAGCAGCACAGCTTAAGTCAGGTCAGAAGAGGAGCAAGTTTAAGCCCCTAATTTAACAGGCCTGTTATTTTTTAGGGAGTGATACATATACTAAATCATCATGTCCAACGAAGCGCTGCGGGAGAGGAAGCAGCCGCAGAAGCACTTTTGATAATTTACCGAATGTACCGAGTCTTGCTAGAAGTGCAGAAGCTATTACAGGTACTACTGATGACAGCTACAAAGCCTAACTAAAAACACTTGAAAAGCTTATGCGCACAGAAATCACCAAGTGGTGGGAGGCTAAATCTTTGCAGAAATACCGAGAGGCAGATCGGGTCCCACGAGGTCTGAGAATAATGTTGGCGCCTAGCTTTGAGCAACCTAACCCTGACATGCTAAAGGAATGGGCCACAAGCAACCTAGAGGCCTCAATGCGTTTGGTGATCATATTAATTAAATATGCTGAAATTGACAGGGCCAACTTGCAAAGAGAGATTGATGCTTTGAATGAAGAGTTGGATGCCATGAGCCCAAAGGATGCCATCTCTAAGGGCAGGGATGAGATCAAGATACGCCTCAGAAAACATGAGGACACTATTAAAGCACGCAAAGTGTTCAAATTTGCCCGGGACAAAACAGATTATGAATGTGGGCAAATTTTTACGTTCGCTAGAAAATACGACTCCATCAGAACACAGCGTATGAGCAAACAAAATCAACAGGTGCAGCCTAAACCACCAGTAGGCAACACCGAAGGTGCTGAGTCTGCCTCCTTATCTGATATGAGTTCCTTGACAGAGAGTGGAGCAGATTCTGATGACGGAGGCAGTTGGAGAGCTAACAACATGCCCGGCAGAGTGAACCCCAGCCCAGGAGAAGAGATGGATTTTTTAGTCTTCGACCGGCGCCAGACCCTCAGGCCAAGACCGCAAAGGAAAACAAACACCGACGCAACCGAAGGAGGCGGGAGAGGCGGAAACTCAGAAAAACCAAAGCAAATGAACAAAAGAAGAGGCAATTGGAGAAAGAAATGAAGAATGATACCAAGACTATTATCAACTTGAGCAATATGGTCCTCACTGAAGCCGAAAAACAGCTCCTCACGTTGGGCCTCACCTTTTGCCCGGAAAACTCATTTGATTACAGCAACACCAGAAATGACGTTTTCAAATTCATTAGGAAACTTAAATTGATTAAATTCTTCAAACTCAAACAGAGTAATGTCACCGCTACCGACACTGTACCAGCCGGCCAAACAACTGAGCAACCACTCACGGTGGCGGATATCCCGACATTGCGCATCTTGGGGGAGTTAACAATGCCGTGTACCCCGAGGCCTACTCAACAACTTCTACTTGAAGAGGGTATTGAAAGTTCAAGCAGAATCCCTAGCCCATTCAAGCCGCACTCCACCTTTACCCCCATGATGCCGAGGGATGCGATTGACATATACAGTGATGTTATCATTGATGAGCTCAAGGTGCTACATCTCAAAACCAGGAGGCGCACGAATGCTAAACGTATACAGAGTCTCAAATACAATGAACTCATGACCAAACTCCAAAACAACAATGAAGTCATCATCAACAAGGCGGATAAAGGAGGGAACATTGTGCTGTGGCCACGCAATCTATATCTGGAAGAAGCTAACAGACATCTGAGCGACAATCTTTGCTACAGACTCTCGAGCCACAATGACATGGCCAACAGTAACAAGGAACTCAGGATACACCTGAATGAGTTCAAATCTAAGGGCCAGTTGAGTAAAGAAGAATGTGCATTCCTTAACATTGAGACTCCAGTCCTACCTATCCTTTACTTTCTGCCGAAAGTGCACAAAAATGTGACCCCCATTCCTGGTCGACCCATCTTCTCGGCCAGAAAAAGCATCTGCGAAAACATTTCCAAGTATGTGGATTTTTTCCTGCAAGATCTGGTTACTAGCCAAACAACCTACCTCAGGGACACCAGTGATTTCCTGCTCAAAGTAAAAGACATTCCATGGCAGGAGGACTATTTGCTAATCTCCATGGACATTACATCGCTGTATACCAGCATACGCCACCACGATGGGCTAGCTGCATGTAAATACTTCCTGGGTAAAAGACCCATCAATTGTCACTTACATAACAAACTCATTTTGTTTCTAATTGATTGGTGTCTCACACACAATTTTTTCATGTTCAACAAGAAGGTATACCAGCAACTCAGGGGTGTGGCCATGGGAGCCTGCTTCTCGCCCAGCTACGCATGTTTACATGTTGGCTGGTGGGAGGAGCGGGATCTCATGGTCAAACACCTGACAGCCTTCAACAACAACATTGTGTCTTGGCTACGCTACATAGACGATGTCTTTTTGATTTGGCGTGGTGATGTTAACAGTGCTGGAATTTTCATCAATGAGATCAATGACAATGATCTCAATTTGGAATTCAATGCTAACATTAGTGCCACCTCTACTGAATTCTTAGATGTCAAACTGTACATCGCCAATGGCTCTTTGCATTCTAAGCTCCATCGCAAGCTTACCACAGGAAACTCTACACTGCACGCCTCGAGCTTTCACCCTAGGCACCTCATAACCAGCATTCCATATGGGGAAATGTTACGCTTAGCCAGAATTTGCAGCACCCATGAAGATCGCTTTGAGTGCCAGGGGGAAGCAGCCAAGAGATTTAGGGCAAGGGGTTATTCAGCGGCTGTCATACGGAAAGCCATTGACAGAGCCAATGCCATCCCTAGGGAGGAACTGCTAGTGGTCCCATCCACACCTGAGGTTACTAGTGCAGCCAACATACTCAGTGAACCTAACAGCCCAGTCACCCCGAGGTTGATCATAACGCACAACACTGAGGAAAAAGCTATCAGGGCTGTAATTAACAAGAACTGGGGGATTATTGGATCAGACCCCACATTAGGACCTGTAGTAGCCCACAAACCTGACATCACTTACAGAAGAGCTTTTTCCATGAGGGATGCACTAGTCAGAAACAGCCCAGAGATCACAACATCTCAGAATTGGCTAGCGGACAGAAAGGGTTTTGTCAAATGCCAGAGTTGCAGGGCATGTAAATTTGGTAAGAACATTACAAAGGTAGACTCAGCCTTTAGACACGCGCCACTTACTATCAGGCACAGACTCACTTGCAGAACTGACTTTGCGGTTTACATGTTAGAATGTAACTGCGGGCTGCGCTACATCGGGAGCACTAAACTGCAAGTGCACCTGCGCATTCTCCAGCACCTCAGAGCAATAGTTAACAATGACCCAGCCTACCCCGTAGCCAGGCATTTCAAGGACGTGCATAATAACAATCTAGAGCACCTCCGTTATTCAGTCATTGATTGTGTTCCACCACTTAGACGGGGTGGCAACAGGGAGACGCTTTTGAGGCAGTTGGAGAGTAGATACATTCTGCAATTCAATACCAAGTCGCCGGCCGCGCTCAACCCCACGGAGGATCTGCACCACTTCCTTTAGCGTAACATGGCTTTCACATCCTTAGTGAGCATACCATCGCTTTACAGCTGTATATTTATGTTATTACCTGTATATATTTCACTTTTTACATCTACTGTTTATATTCCACTGTATATATTAGGCTCTGCCCGGGCACCCATTGTATTTACATGTAGCTGGGTTTCCCGTTATTTTTTGCTATGTGCGACCACAAAGACATTTCCCAGTATTCATACTGTCATGTCATTTGTCTCAATTTTGTTTTTTAAACATAGGCACTGCAGGCTTGTAACCTATGCTGAACAACAACTAACGTACATATAGCATGACTGCGTATGAACTTGAATAAGATTGTTACTGTTTCTCAATACGCTGTGCTATACACCCATTGCTGCTTTAGTCATATTTTGTTCAAGCACGGACAGGCATTGGAATATTTCTAGCGCTAGCGCACACATCTTTTCCTCAGTACATTCTATGCATTTTTATGTAACTTTAATGCTCTTGAGGAGGCACGAACACCACACTTTAGTAACTTTACTTATTTTTGCACTCACGCTTTCCTCAATATGTATATACACGCTCATGAGCACAGTTCACCCTCACTAACATTTTTTAACTTTCAGTTATATTTAGTGGCAGTTTCGAGATACATTGCATTTTGCAGTTATTTCATATGTATCTTTATTTGCACCAAAGCTTTATTTGGACATTTCCACATGAACCTTGGTTTTATGCTGCTTGTGGCGCACCATGAACATAATTCCTCTAACAAACACATTGTTTGGGGCATGACTTAACCTCGTACTATGAGTTGTTGGGAAACTTCAGCATGTTCTCTTAATAGAGACATGCTTTCCATCTCAATGTGCACCGCGTCTAGACACGTTAGTTGTTCCACAGGCGTTTTTATTTGTTTTTAGAAACGCGCCGAGAGCAGTGATTTACTGACTCGCTTAGTGTGGGGATTTCAACTCGTGTTTAAGATGTATTAGCACACGGTAATTTCTTCTCATACTGCTCACTATATGGCATTCTTTCCGCTACTTTGTGTACTTACATGCTCGGATGACTGCATCTGTGGTCGCCACTGGCACCGATTTCAGCATCCAGGACACATATGCGGGAGGACTGGGGCAATCACTGGCTTCAGCAGACAGGTAGCTATTTTATAGTCTGCTTACACTTGCGGTACTCACTGTAGTAAAACATGATGTCACACATGTGCTTTACTGCATTTTGCCCACAGTCATACGCTGCAAAACTCCTCAGTCACCACCATGAACATAGTAGAAACACTGCCACTTACACATTTGTATAAATATCACCCTTTCACCAGTAGAGCGCTATGTGATCAAGGCCGCATGTCTGGCGGCCGAAACGCGTCATTTGGACATTTGATGCTCAAATAAACCATCATTGACTTTCTAACTTTGCCTTTGGAGTCTGTTTCCTGGTGTTGCGCCTTTCTTTGGATGGTGGTACCCCTGGGAACCTGCTGTGGAATAATTTGCAGAGCACGGCTGTCTCTGATTCTCAGACCCCCTCTTCGCAAAGAACTACTGGGCCAACGTGGTTAATACAAAGCCGAATTCGATATGAGCTCCGGGAGGAGAAGCAACTGACCACGGCCCCCTGACAGCTTTATACTGACAGGCCTCAAATACCCATCGAGTAGGAGGTGAAGGACGAGTCGGAGGACCCGGCCAGACGTCTCCACACATCCGGTGGTGAGTACGAGCAGCAGCACAGCTTAAGTCAGGTCAGAAGAGGAGCAAGTTTAAGCCCCTAATTTAACAGGCCTGTTATTTTTAGGGGAGTGATACATATACTAAATCATCATGTCCAACGAAGCGCTGCGGGAGAGGGAAGCAGCCGCAGAAGCACTTTTTGATAATTTACCGAATGTACCGAGTCTTGCTAGAAGTGCAGAAGCTATTACAGGTACTCCCTTTGTATAAATCAACATTATTGCCAATATTGGTATTCCTATAATGTACATGCTTTTAAATTACCAAGAACATACAGTGTAAAAGGGCTAGTGCTCAAAAAGTGCAATAATTAACATATTGTGTGCAAAAATAGCTTCAGTTGAATAGACCTTTATCATTGATTTTTAACTGTTGTTTTAGTTGTTGGTATACTATGGTGGGATCTCCGTCCGACCTCCCGATACATATCGTTTCATTCTCTTACTTAAACTCCAGTTTGGTTAGAACCTTTGAACTCAGGCAATTATTAGTTTTAGTTTCTCATAAAAGTTAAAGTGCATGAATTAATTAGATATCACATGTATACATCTTTTGATGATGAGAGCTGTATGGTTAAACAGCTATATGATTCTAACAGTACAAAGTAAGACAACTGTGCAAAATAATGCCTATGTGAGCCTGTATGAATCTATATAAAATCATATTGGCCACAACAATTATAGGTTAATACACATATGAATAAATATATAAATATATAACTATATAAGTACTTCTGTTGTTAAAAGAATTAGTAAAAGTTATTATCATTGTACTAAAAAACTGGTAGAAAATATGTATATACATGAACAGATATCCTTAAAATTGCATGTGCAAAAAGATGGTTGTTTAAAATGATTGTTTAAAAGGATTGTTAAAAAGCGGTTCCACATGATCTTTTCCTCTTATATTACCCATTATCTCAAAGGTGTGACTTATAACTGTAAATGATTGGATTATCAAATCAAACAGGTGTATAAGTCTTCAGTGGCATTGAACCCCCCCGGGGATCTAGTGTCTAACTGCGAAATGTATCTTGTTTCAAGCTTTCTTAATTTCCTTTCTCTATCACCCCCTCTTCTACTGGGGGGGACCGTGTCAATTACATAAAACTTAAGATAGGAGTTGTTAGATTCATGTTTTTCCCTGAAGTGACGTGCCACCGGATAAGTGTTGTCTTGATTGGTGATCGCACGCAAGTGTTGTAACACTCTTTTATGAACCGGTAATTTGGTACTGCCTATGTACTGTAGGCCACATGGGCACAACAGTACATAGACAGCAAATTCAGTTCTACAAGTCAACAGTTTGGAGATTTTGCAAACTTTTTCACCAAAGGGTGTAATATACGAACTTTTATTGATACCGTGGGAACACGCTTTGCACGTCTTACATTTGTAAAATCCTTTATTAGACTGAAGCCACGTGTTGTTATCAATAACCTCAGGGCTGGTTTTAACTAATTTATCTCTCATAGAGGGTGCCCTACTGTATGTGATGGACACTCGCTTTGATAGACGTGGTCCAATCACTGGGTCACTTAACACTATGGGCCAGCTGCGCTGAATGATTTTGCTCAACGTTTTGTGTTGTTTACTGTAACGCATTATTAATCTAAACTCATCACTGCCTGGATCACATTCATTCTCATGCTGATGTGCGTTGATTTCTCTTTTAGAGATCTCAATAGACTTATCTTCTAATGCCTCATTCCTTGTCAATAGCATGGATTTGGTTATCGCTTTTGTATTATCTGTTTTTGATAACCCCTCTGTTCAAATCTTAATCCACTCTCATGTTGTGCTTTTTTAAGATCTACATCATTACTACATATACGACGTAGTCGAAGCATTTCCCCATAGGGGATGCTATTGATGAGATGTTTCGGGTGTGAGCTGCTAGAGTGGAGTGTTGAATTACCTGCAGTTTTTTTTCTAAATAATCGGGTCTCCATTTGATTATTCTTTACATATACCTGAGTATCTAAGAATTCAACACTAATGTTACTAATCGTAGCAGTGAAGTGTAAATTGATGTTGTTTAAATTTATTGCTGCTACAAACTCATGGGCATCTTCTACTGTTCCTTGCCAAATTACAAAAAGGTCGTCAATATAACGCAACCATATTTTGACGTTATTTTGCATGTATTGGATATGGGTTTGCATGAGGACCAGCTCCTCCCACATGCCCATAAGTAAACAGGCATAACTGGGTGAGAAGCTGGCCCCCATCGCTACCCCTTTAATTTGACGATACAATTGGCTACTAAACATGAAGATGTTATTGAATAAGCAGAAACGGATCATTTCAATGAGCATGTTACTATGGTCTTTGTGTTGCTCCGGTCTACGAGTCAAATAATATTCAATAGCAGCAATACCATCAGTATGTTCAATACTGGTATATAATGTAGTTACGTCCAAAGCCATAAGTATATAGTTATCCTGCCAAGCAAATACTGAAATTTTTCTCAAAAAATCACTGGTATCTTTAACATATGAGGCTAAATTTTGTACATAACTTTGCAAAAAATAATCCACATATCTAGCAGTATGCTCAAGGAGACCCTCCCTGGCTGAGATGATCGGCCGTCCAGGGGGTTCTCAATGTCCTTATGAATCTTAGGAATAAAGTACATAGTTGGTGTTGTCGGGTTTTCATTTTTCAGATATTTGTATTCATCCATACTAATCAAATTTGCATTTTTCCATTTGGATAGCTTGGTATAATACTCTTTATATGTCATCTTAAGTTCACTTGCATTAGTTCGATTATAGCAGGAGCGGTCATTAAGCTGGTTGAATGCCTCTTTTTGTATTTGTCCTGTGGCCAAATAACAATGTTGCCGCCTTTATCACTATTTCGTATGATAATGTTCTTATTTTTTTGTAATTTAGTGATTAAAGTTCTGTATTGTTGATCTTTTCTATTATTGTTTATTCCTTTGGATAGTACTGCTTTATTCAAAGTTTTGATTTCTGAAGTCACAGACTCATGAAAAATATCAATTGCGTCTCGTACCATGATGGGGTTAAAGGTTGATTTTGGTTTGAAATGGCTCTGTGGTTTTGGAATTATCATGTCTTTTTCAATAATGCTTGTACTGACTATATTGTCAGAGCCGCTCTCATTGTCAGTTGCAAGGTCTTGCATCACTTGTAATATTGGCATATCTGACTGAGTCAGAGCTGTATTAGGATCTTCCATGATTATCGCTGGACTGACATTTGTTTCTTGATTGTAACCCTTATTATTGAGAAAGTACTTTTTCAACTTTAATTTGCGTGTACCCTTGTAGATGTCAAGTCGGGTTGCTACATAGTCAAAATTTGATTGTGGAGCGTATGAGAGGCCAAGATTGAGAATACTCTCCTCATGTTTTGTTAATTTAATATTTGCGATATTAACAATGGTATTATTTGCCTTATCTGCAAAATCTAATTCTTTTTCCAAAACCCTCGGCCCCTCCTTTTGTTCATATTTGGTTTTCCTTGCGGCGGCCTTGCGCCTCTGCCGGCGTTTGTAGTTGGACGTTGTTCTTCTGTTTGTTTTGAGGGTCTTGGACGCAGAGTTTTGCGCCTTTCGAGACATAAAAAATTGAGTTCCTCTCCTGGTGACGGTTTTTGTTGTCTCATATTTCGCATTTCCGATTCCGATTCACTGCCTCCATTTGAACTGGCATCAGATTGTGAGTTATTGGGTGTTGCGCTTGAATGTTTGGTAGTTGATGATGTTAACCCCTCTACAGGTTGGTATTTTGATTTTCTTATGGCATCATAGCGTTTGGAAAAAGTATGATTTGGCCCAGCTCGTAGTCGTTCTTGTCCCTCTGAAATTTAAACGTTTTTCTCTCTTTTATCTTATCTTCCTCCTTTTTGAGCCGGGCCATCATTTCATTCCGTAACTTTGTTTGTTCGTCCTTTTGATTTAAAGCTTCCAATTGTTCATTAATGTCATCAATTTCTTTAAGTAATTTCGCCCTATCAATATCCGCATATTTTATCAAGATGAGAGTTAATTTTTTCGATGATTCTAAATTGCACTCCGCCCATTCTTTCATTAAATCTGGATTAGGTTCCTCATAACTCGGGGCTGTTAATATTCTCAGGCCTCGGGGAATTCTTTCAACATCAATGTATCTCTGCAAAGATCTGGACTCCCACCATTTACTCTGTTCGCTTCTCATTTTTTTCTCTAGTTTTTTAAAAAGATCTCGCACTGTATTGCTTCCTTGTGGGCTTTCTTTGTTTTTTTCTTTAGCCCCACTATTCATAGGGAGGGTGTCCATGAACATTTCCATGGCCGCTGCCTCCCGTCCTCTTACCACGTCAGCCGACATGAGGAAAATCGGTTTATTTAATGCGTTACACTTGGTGTCAAAGTTCATATATATATATATAACAAACGACTCTCCAGCTTCCCATCGGCGGTTAGAGAGACACGGACCACTGGAAGGTATGGCTTAAGTTGTCTTTTTATTCCTCAATGACGCGGACAGTCCTTGATCACATACAGAATGAATGTAGTTCACCTTTTTTTAAAATTTCATTGAAACACCACGTGATTTCTGAACATAGAAAAAATACTATGAAATTCCAACATTTCTTTTAGTTTGTAGTCTGTCTTTCACATATGATCTTGATAGTGCGAGCACAATTAATATGTCGGTAAAATACCATAGGATGATAATATTAAAATAAATATATAAATACTGTAATAAATACATAAATATTATTATTAGCCATCCATAAAAAGATGTTGCTGTGCCTAGGATAAAACCATGGATCAACATAGGTTAAAAACATAGTAAATTACCTGCATGTGCAAAATCGCAATTTGTTGAGCACTGCCTATGTACAAAAATTAGTTGGTTCCAAATGATTGCAAAAAATGAATGATGGTGCCTAACGAGACCACACTTTATCATACATATAACCAAACTGTTAAGATGGAGAAATGCAGCAATAAACATATATATAAAAAAATACTAATATGTATCTATATAACCCTTAAAAAGTGTGCAAGTGCTACCTAAAAAAATATATATATACACAATAAACTCCTGTGTGTACGTGGTGTGATAAGATAATAAAATTGCTTGAGAAGCGTGAAGATTTTATCTTTATCTGCATTAATGCAAGTGCAAGAGGAGATTTTCTGATACTCCTATCAATGAGGAGGAGAGCGTAGTGCTCCTGGGTAACAGGAATCTTATAAAGGGCAAGGATTCGGGGGTACAGTACATAATAATGGGAGTAGAAGTAACAGTCAAAGTAAAAGTAAAAGTCAGTGCTTCCTCCTTCCACATTGGCCCTCTATTATAAGAAATAGTGAAGGTCCTCAGTATTGTTAAGGCCATTAGGCACTTTACTGTCTAATTCCAAAATTGTTGTCGATTCCAGTTTTCGTAACATTTTTTCCCTGTCACCACCTGGGCGTGGTTTTGGCACCGCTTTTATGACATAATATCGCAGCCAATTAAGATCGTTATTGTGTTCTGCTTTAAAATGTCGTGCCACAGGGTACATCGGGTCATTATTTACAATAGCACGTAGATGCTGTAGTATTCTGACATGCACCTGTAGCTTGGTACTACCCACATATCGTAAGCCACAGGTGCATGTCAGAACATAGACCGCAAAGTCTGTCCTACATCCAAAGTTACCCTTAATTGCAATTGCCGAGGGACTGAATGGAGTAAAATACTCAGTGGTATTTACCCCGAACTTGCACGCCCGGCAAGAAGTGCATTTAAAAAACCCTCGTCTAGTTGTTAACCATGTACTGGAAGTTGTGAGTTCAGGACTGCTTTTCATAATCTGTGTACGCATAGAGGGACCTTTCCTAAAGGTGATAGTAGGTTGGTCAGGAAGTCTTGGGGATAATACACCATCTGTCATTATTATAGGCCAATTGCGCTTGACAATCGACCTGATTTTCCTCTCCTGCCTGTTATATGTGGTGATAAGCCTGGGTGTTCCTTCTTCTGGGATTAACTCCTTGTCATCTTTGGGTTTGGGAAGTAGGGATTCCCTAGATCTATTGCTGACTTTATTCAACGCTTCCTGTAACCTTTTTTCATTGTATCCTCTCTCTCTAAATCTGTCCAAAGCCTCTTTACTACATTCTTCGAAATCTTTCTGATTGGTACAGATTCTTTTAAGCCTTAATAGTTCTCCATAAGGGATGTTATCTATAAGGTGTTTGGGGTGTGCACTGCTGGCATGCAGTGTAGAGTTGCCAGCAGTGACTTTTCTGTGCAATGTGGTAGCAATTTGTCCATTTTTTACAAACACCTTAACATCATTTGAGATGTCATCAGTGATGTCATCAGTGATGTCACTGACCATGTCATGAGTGATGTAATATGTGACGTCATCAGCAGTGCATTGCGGGCGCAAGTTATAGTTAGCTGAACTAACTATAACGGAGGAATTTCACGGGTTTTGTACGAGTAAAATGTCCAGCTAACTATAACTGTCCCTAAAACCTATGGTTTTTTCAGTGAATTTCAAAGGTTTTTTAAATGCTAATTTTTAACTATAACATATCTGAAACCTATGGTTTTTTCAGTGAATTTCAAAGGTTTTTAAATGCTAATTCCTAACTATAACATGTCTGAAACCTACGGTTTTTTCAGTGAATTTCAAAGGTTTTGTAAATGACAATTTTTAAATGTATTAATTGTTATATTAATTTTTTTCATACTGATTTACTACATTTTTAGAAACAATTTTTTTTTACATATTTTATTTTTTAAATTACATTGTAATTACATTATACATTACATTACAAAAAATACTTTCTCAGAATGAATTACTTTAGTTTAAATACTTTGCACATAGGCAATAGACTTTTAAGTACAGTAGTTACAGTTGTTGCAATGGGCAACACATTTTCAAACACAATGCAACATTCAGCTCAATGTGAATTTCTAGTTAAATGCAATTAGTTACTTTATGGATTACTTTTCTAACCACAGGACTGGATCCTAGATTCAGTCCTGGTACATCTCCTGTAAACAGTTGAGTAAAAGCGTTTTGGTTACAGTCGTGATTTTTAAGGAATATTATTGTATTTTCAAAAGTTGACACTTAGAAACTTTTTCATCATAGAATCACCAATGTTATCCTATGGAAGGAAATTCAAGTTAGCTGGTAAATACGGTTAAAATTACTTTTGAGGACTCAGTACTGGGTCCTGAAAGATGCAGCACTGAGTGTCATCTCCTGATAACAGGTGAGTAAATGCGGAATTCAGTCATTTCGGCTGATTTTTAGAGGAATATTTGTAAAGTTCGTGAAAACTCCACACTTAGAAGCTTTTCTAGCTGAAAACCAGACAATGGATATCCTATGGAAGGAAATATCAAGTTACTGGTAAGTACGGTTAAAATTACTTTTCAGGATCAGTACTGGGCTGAAAGATGCAGCACTGAGGTTCTCTCCTGATAACAGGTGAGTAAATCGGAATTCGTATTTCGGCTGATTTTAGAGGAATATTTTAAAGTTCCAAAACTCCACACTTAGAAGAATTTCCAAGTGAAACCAGTCAATGTTAGCCTATGAAGGAAATTCAAGTTACCGGTAAGTACGGTTAAAATTACTTTTCAGGACCAGTACTGGGCTGAAAGATGCAGCACTGAGGTCTCTCCTGATAACAGGTGAGTAAATCAGAATTCGGATTTCGGCTGATTTTAGAGGAATATTTGTATGTTTCAAAAATCAACACTTAGAAACTTTTTCAGCAAAAAGCAGGCAATGATATCCTATGGAAGGAAATTCAAGTTACTGGTAAGTACGGTTAAAATTACTTTTGAGGATCAGTACTGGGCTGAAAGATGCAGCACTGAGGTCTCTCCTGATAACAGGTGAGTAAATCGGAATTCGTATTTCGGCTGATTTTAGAGGAATATTTTAAAGTTCCAAAACTCCACACTTAGAAGAATTTCCAAGTGAAACCAGTCAATGTTAGCCTATGGAAGGAAATTCAAGTTACTGGTAAGTACGGTTAAAATTACTTTTCAGGACCAGTACTGGGCTGAAAGATAGCAGCACTGAGGTCTCTCCTGATAACAGGTGAGTAAATCGGAATTCGTATTTCGGCTGATTTTAGAGGAATATTTTAAAGTTCCAAAACTCCACACTTAGAAGAATTTCCAAGTGAAACCAGTCAATGTTAGCCTATGGAAGGAAATTCAAGTTACTGGTAAGTACGGTTAAAATTACTTTTCAGGACCAGTACTGGGCTGAAAGATACAGCACTGAGGTCTCTCCTGATAACAGGTGAGTAAATCGGAATTCGTATTTCGGCTGATTTTAGAGGAATATTTGTAAAGTTCCAAAACTCCACACTTAGAAGAATTTCCAAGTGAAACGCAGTCAATGTTAGCCTATGGAAGGAAATTCAAGTTACCGGTAAGTACGGTTAAAATTACTTTTCAGGACCAGTACTGGGCTGAAAGATGCAGCACTGAGGTCTCTCCTGATAACAGGTGAGTAAATCAGAATTCGGATTTCGGCTGATTTTAGAGGAATATTTGTATAGTTCCAAAAATCAACACTTAGAAACATTTTCAAGCAAAACGCAGGCAATGATATCCTATGGAAGGAAATTCAAGTTACTGGTAAGTACGGTTAAAATTACTTTTGAGGATCAGTACTGGGCTGAAAGATGCAGCACTGAGGTCTCTCCTGATAACAGGTGAGTAAATCGGAATTCGTATTTCGGCTGATTTTAGAGGAATATTTTAAAGTTCCAAAACTCCACACTTAGAAGAATTTCCAAGTGAAACCAGTCAATGTTAGCCTATGGAAGGAAATTCAAGTTACTGGTAAGTACGGTTAAAATTACTTTTCAGGACCAGTACTGGGCTGAAAGATGCAGCACTGAGGTCTCTCCTGATAACAGGTGAGTAAATCGGAATTCGTATTTCGGCTGATTTTAGAGGAATATTTTAAAGTTCCAAAACTCCACACGTAGAAGAATTTCCAAGTGAAACCAGTCAATGTTAGCCTATGAAGGAAATTCAAGTTACCGGTAAGTACGGTTAAAATTACTTTTCAGGACCAGTACTGGGCTGAAAGATACAGCACTGAGGTCTCTCCTTATAACAGGTGAGTAAATCGGAATTCGTATTTCGGCTGATTTTAGAGGAATATTTTAAAGTTCCAAAACTCCACACTTAGAAGAATTTCCAAGTGAAACCAGTCAATGTTAGCCTATGAAGGAAATTCAAGTTACCGGTAAGTACGGTTAAAATTACTTTTCAGGACCAGTACTGGGCTGAAAGATGCAGCACTGAGGTCTCTCCTGATAACAGGTGAGTAAATCAGAATTCGGATTTCGGCTGATTTTAGAGGAATATTTGTATGTTTCAAAAATCAACACTTAGAAACTTTTTCAGCAAAAAGCAGGCAATGATATCCTATGGAAGGAAATTCAAGTTACTGGTAAGTACGGTTAAAATTACTTTTGAGGATCAGTACTGGGCTGAAAGATGCAGCACTGAGGTCTCTCCTGATAACAGGTGAGTAAATCGGAATTCGTATTTCGGCTGATTTTAGAGGAATATTTTAAAGTTCCAAAACTCCACACTTAGAAGAATTTCCAAGTGAAACCAGTCAATGTTAGCCTATGGAAGGAAATTCAAGTTACTGGTAAGTACGGTTAAAATTACTTTTCAGGACCAGTACTGGGCTGAAAGATACAGCACTGAGGTCTCTCCTGATAACAGGTGAGTAAATCGGAATTCGTATTTCGGCTGATTTTAGAGGAATATTTGTAAAGTTCCAAAACTCCACACTTAGAAGACATTTCCAAGTGAAACGCAGTCAATGTTAGCCTATGGAAGGAAATTCAAGTTACTGGTAAGTACGGTTAAAATTACTTTTCAGGACCAGTACTGGGCTGAAAGATACAGCACTGAGGTCTCTCCTGATAACAGGTGAGTAAATCGGAATTCGTATTTCGGCTGATTTTAGAGGAATATTTGTAATGTTTCAAAACTCAACACTTAGAAGACTTTTCAGCAAAAAGCAGGCAATGATATCCTATGGAAGGAAATTCAAGTTACTGGTAAGTACGGTTAAAATTACTTTTCAGGACCAGTACTGGGCTGAAAGATACAGCACTGAGGTCTCTCCTGATAACAGGTGAGTAAATCGGAATTCGTATTTCGGCTGATTTTAGAGGAATATTTTAAAGTTCCAAAACTCCACACTTAGAAGAATTTCCAAGTGAAACCAGTCAATGTTAGCCTATGAAGGAAATTCAAGTTACCGGTAAGTACGGTTAAAATTACTTTTCAGGACCAGTTCTGGGCTGAAAGATGCAGCACTGAGGTCTCTCCTGATAACAGGTGAGTAAATCGGAATTCGTAGTAAGGCAGATTTTAGAGGAATATTTGCACAATGGTGAAGGGAGGGGGCGGGGCCTGAGGTGACATCTGTGCAACTGCGCCCCGTGGCGCGTTTTAAGTTGGGGGATTAAGTCCCCTTGAATCATGAGGTTCCCTAGGGGCCAACTAGCCCACCATGAACCTCCAGTATGCGCCAGGGGGCTGCGTTGCAGAGACGTGTAGAGAGGCCACACCCCTTTTTACACCTCTCTGCAACGCAGCTCTGTGGCACTTTCTGGATGTACCTGTTGGGCTAGTTGGCCCCCAGGGACCCTCAGGATTGAAGGGGATTTAATCCCCCATCTTAAAACGCGCCACGGGGCCTGTTTGCACACATGTCACATGAAGCCCCGCCCCCTCCCTTCACCACTGTGCAAACGCGCCCTGTGGCGCGTTTTAAGTTGGGGGATTAAGTCCCCTTGAATTCTGAGGGTCCCTGGAGTCCAACTAGCCCACCATATACCTCCAAAAAGCGCCACAGAGCTGCGTTGCAGAGAGGTGTAAAAGGGGCGTGGCCTATGTACACGTCTCTGCAAGGCAGCCCTCTGGCGCATACTGGAGGTTCCTGGTGAGCTAGTTGGCCCCCAGGGACCCCCAGTATTCAAGGGGAATTCATTCCCCCTCTGCAAACGCGCCAGGGGGCGCGTTTGCAGAGTACTGCAGCGAGGGGGGCGGGGCCTCCGGCACGATGCCGGTCGTTTTTTTTTTTCTGGTTTTTTTTTTTTAATGGGAGGGGGGCTGCGTGGCCCCCCTTCCCTTGCCCACTTTTGGCCCCGGGGACCCCATCCCCCGGGGCCTGAGCATATATATATATTTTTTTATTTTAAAAAAAAAAAAACGGGAAGGGGGCCGCGTGGCCCCCCTTCCCTGGGCCTGTATTGGCCCCGGGGACCCCATCCCCCGGGGCATGGCCTCGATTTTTTATTTTTTTTCTTTGGAGGGGGGCTGCGTGGCCCCCCTCCTCAGGCCATTTAAGGCCCCGGGGACCCCATCCCCCGGGGCCTGGCCTCACGTTGGAGACTGTGGGGGGGTCCCCAATCCCCCCACAGTCCCAGCCGGCTCCCCGCCTCCTGCGGAAGCCGGCATTGCTTTTCCACATGGGGAGCAGCTAACATGCTGCTCCCCATGTGGAAAAGCAATTGGTTTGCATTTTGAAAGAGAGAGCAGGTTTCCTGCTCTCTCTTTCAAAATGCAAACCAAGTTTGCTATGACAGGACGGGAGCCGCGAGGCTCCCGTCCTGTCATAGCAAACAGCAGTGTCCCGGGGGTAGGCACCCCGGGACACTGCAGGAGCCGGCCCTGGGGGGTGGTGGTCCCCAGGGCCATCAAGGGCTCCAGGAGGGGGGCCGCGCGGCCCCCCTCCCATTCAGTGCACAGCCCCGGGGAGGTGGTGGTCCCCGGGGCTTGGGGGTCCGTAACGGACCCCCATATTTAAATGTTTAGTGCCCCGGGGCATGTGGGGGGGCTGGAGCCCCCCACACAGGTTTTTTTGTTAAAAAAAAAAAGAAGCCCCGGGGAGGTGGCGGTCCCCGGGGCTGCGGGAGGGCTCAGAGCCCTCCCGCCATCATTTTTAAATAAAGCCCCAGGGGGTGGTGGTCCCCGGGGCTTGGGGGGCCTTAGAGGCCCCCCTACATAAATTAAAACCCCCCCACCATGCCCCCGGGACTTGGGCCACCCGGGGGCCAATTAACATCGAAGCGCGGGAGACCGCGCTTCGATTTTTTTTTTTCGGCAGGATCCGCGCTCCCTGAGCGCATCCTGATGATTTTTAAAGAAAAAATAATAATAATTTTTTGCCCAGGGGGTCCTTGTGGGACCCCCTGAGCAGACCTAGGGGGTCAGGGTGTTTCTACCCTGCCCCCTTTGTGCGTTTTGCGCACTTGTTTCTGTCCCTCGGTTCTACCGAGGGACAAAATGGCTGCCAACACTTCCTGATTTGGAGTGTTGACAGCCAATTAGCATGCAGCTCGTGATCGGGAGGGTGCGCGAATCCGACGCGGCCATAGATATATATGTACTTTTACTTTTGATTTTCTCAGCAACTACTGAACGGATTTACACCATTTAACAAAAGGGTTCTTTCTGAACCAAGAACTACCTCTTTTCCAAATTTGGTGTAATTCCGTTCAGCAGTTCGGGCTGTAGCCGTGTCTAAAGTTTCCATTGTTAAAATGAATGGGGAAAACGCGTTTTGGGACCCCCCTTTTTTCTCGGCCCCGCTTGACGAATCACCCCGAGACTTTCAGGGTAGGAGCGGACCGGAGCGCCCCACAAAGTTTGAAAATTTTGCGAAGATACGTCAACCGGCAAGATAGTTATTTCAAATAGAATGTCGCGGATTTCCTATGGAAAATAGGTTCTAACTATAACTATCTACTGGCGACCGCCAGTAGATAATATATATATATATATATATATATATATATATATATATATATATATATATATATATATATATATATATATATATATTTTAATTATTGAATTTTGCATTGATGGTAGTAATTCAATAATGACACAGTATAAGTACAAGGGCAAATCGCTCCTAGGAGGCTGCCACGGTATAATCACTGACAAACAATGCAACGTAGGGCTCCAAACAAATTCCCCCCCCTACACCGGTAACATTTCAGGCCAGGTCGCAGTCCACTGTAATGATATTCTGCAAGAGAAGAACACAATACCATGAATAGTATGGCTATGACCCCACATTGGATGCTCACCCACGTTTCTCCCCCTGTAGTAGGTTTTCTAAAGAATAATGGGAGATCCATTTACCCCATATTTTATGGAACTTTCTGGGACAGCCCCTGTTGAGATATGTCACCCTTTCAGCTATCATGTACATGTCCATAGCATTTCTCCATTCTTGAACCGTAGGGCTCTCTGCTGTTCCCCAGTGGCGGGCTATATCTCTCTTAGCCGCCACCACCAGGGAAAGGTTACAGAATATCAGTTAGGCTTGTGGCAAATCGATGTCACAGGGAATCCCCAAAACAATGTATTTGAGGTCCAATAGGGAGGGGAAGGTCATTCATGGCAGAAAGTTCTCTAGTAATGGCTCTCCAATAGAGTTGGGCTTTGGGGCAACTCCAGATTGTAGGGAAAAAGGAGCCCTCCTCGTTGGGACATCGTAGACGGGAGGGAACAGGCACTCTTCCCATGGCATGAAGCAGTTGTCTATCATAATAGACCCAATGCAGGATTTTAAATTGAATCAGCCGAAGCCGTGCCTTTATTGCTACTTCGCAGGGATACATCAGGGCTGTCTCCCAGTCAATATCCTCCATCTCCCCCACATCCCCCTCCCACTTCCTCAAGCCCTTCAAATTGTCGTATCTATTATTAAGGAGGGTTCGATACGTGGAGGAAATTGCTCCCCTCCCCAGGCCCTCGGCTGGCCATGCATGTCGGAGTTGCACGTATTTTAAAAATTGAGTGTCGTGCATACCGTATTCGAGCTTCAAGGGTTCGAAGGGCATCAGGTCACCCATTCCAGTAAATCTCTGATTTTGGTGATCCCAATCAGGTCCCATGCTATAAAACCTTTCAGTTTACCAATTTATGCCAGCCATTTCCTCTCCCACAGTGGTATTTCTCTGGTGGGCCTGCTGTACCATCCCATAGTTTTCGTAGCTCTGATCCAGCCCTCCACTGCCACTCTGGTGGCGGGGAGGAGGTCCGAAATTCCCCGGCCCCCATACAAATAGTAGAAGCAGGAGTGGCGGGCCCACTGGGTGCATCCCGGTCTACAGGTGGAGTGATCTGGGGGCATGAAGCCAGTCATTGACATTAATGAGGTGGGAGACCCAATAGTATCCCCGAATATCAGGCAGAGCGATACCACCATTATACGCGCTGCGCTGGAGTGTGGTCAGGACAATCCTAGGGGGCTTACCATCTCATAAAAATATACGGAGATCCCCCCCCCCCCTTTTCCTGTGAAGATATCTGGGGAGATTGAGTAATGCATGTGGTCAAGGGCATAGAGTAGTTTGGGTAGTACTATCATCTTGACCATAGCGACTCTTCCCAACAATGTGAGGAGGAGCCCATTCCATCTACACATGTCCTCCCGGCAAATGCAAATGATCCTCCCCAGATTACGTTCGTGGCAGGTCTCTTTGTGAAGAATCAGGAATACACCCAAATGCCTGAATCCTAAGGTGGTGCACATCGATTGCTGAGGAAGGGTGAGATCTGATATGGTACCCTGCGGAAAGTATAATATAGTAGTGACTTGCTCCAATTCACCCAGTAGCCGTAATGTCTTCCATATTCATCCAATTCGTCAAATAGCAGGGGGAGATAGGACAGGGGTCGAGTGACATAAAGGAGGACATCATCTGCATAGAGGGATATTTTTTCACCGTTCGGGGCTTCCGCACCTGCTACAGTAGTGCTACCCATTTCCTGAACTTAGGGCCAAACCCAAAGTTTACCAAGGTGCGCTCCAGAAAGGGCCAATACACAGGGTCAAATGCCTTCTCTGTAAATTGAGCTAATAGAACGTGAGGCTCCGAATGTCCCTGTACTTCATTGATGCAGTTGTGGGCACGTCTCAGGGTGTAGCGAGTTGACTTGCCGGGCATGAAGCCTGATTGGTCCATATGGACAAGCGGTATAGAGTGTTTACTAACCTGGTAGCCAAAATCGTTGCCAATATTTTGCCCTCTATATTTAGTAGGGAGATCTGGGGATACGAGCCACATTGGTCCCCGTGCTTGCCATCTTTACGGATTACAATAGTCGCTTTCTGGAGGTCGGGAGGGAGAGCACCAATTTGGTTGTCCTCTAGAAACATATCCAGGAGCCGGGGTCCCAGGAGATCGATTTAATTTTTAGAGAACTCGGCTGGTATCCCATTAGGTCCCAGAGTGTTATTAGTGTTGAGACAGGCTATAGCATTTTGGACATCTGTCAGGGTTATTAACACCTCTAATGCCTCACAAGCCTCTGCATCCAGTATCGGTACGGCAATAGAGTCTAGAGACTCCACTATTTGGGATTCAGAATGCAGAGGTCTAGCCCTGTATAGGGCTTTTATATTATTAAACAAGATATTGGCTCTCTTTATGCTTTGGCCCTCCAAATAGCAGGAGTGCCTGATTTTAAAGCAATTTTATCATATAAATGTTAGCATTTTTTCATTTTATATGCTGATGTATTTTTAGTGATGGGAATAGTTTGCTTTAGATAGCTTCTTAGCTGACCTATGTACGAGGAGTAGGTGTAATATGTCCAGGTTAGGCCTGATAGAAAGAGTGCCATTTTATATGTACACGGTTCTTTCCTAAAGTTGCCTCCACTTTGTCACATCAACTTCTGACACACATTTGCTTTCGTGACACCTGGGTTAGTTTCTTGGAAACACCGACCTTGCTAACATGGAGAACTTCATAACAACACTATCACATTGCCTTGGCATTATGTGCAAGGCCTTCACGTGTTATTGTTAATTGGGTTTTGATATGCACATGACTTGTCCCCGAAGGGACATCTCGGTGATTTAGCAGGCAGGAGATGAGAGGATTTCGAGAGAGCAGCTAGTTAGAACAGCCACGTTTTGAGATGTTTTTTAAAACCATAAAAACTAGGACATGCATGAATAAACAGAGGGAGGTTATTCCAGTGAAGCGGGGCAAGATAAGAAAATACCTGGCCTCCATATTTTGACGTGCGAATGCATCGAGGATGTAGCAGAAGCTGATTTTTTTATCTTAGATTCCTGTCAGGGAGGTATGGGGTCCTGGAGATATTTTGGGCCTAGTCCTGACCTAGAGTCATAAATGAGCCAAAAAAGTTTAAACAGTGCTCTCTTTTTAATGGGGAGCCAGTGGAGTGCTACATGTGTGTGGGCTGATGGGGTACGTGGAGGCAAATTGTTAACCATTCGGACGGTGGTGTTTTGAACAGCCTGCATTTTAGCTATCAGAGATTCATTTATGGCAGGGAACAGAGCATTGCTGATAATTAATGCCTGGATTAATGTCTTCTGTGAGTTCAAAGGAAGCCACTGAAAGACTTTCCTAAAAAGGCGCAGTATGCCAACGCAAGTACTGCAGATGGAAATTATCTGGTCTTTCATGGACAGAGTGCCATCCAGAAGTATACGCAAATTCCTAGCTGTTCTGCTGGGCACAGGGGCCGTACCAAGTTCGGTCTGCCACCAGTCATTCGACCAATAGAGATGGGTGTTACCAAACAAAAGAATCTCTGCTTTTCCCCCATTTAGTTGAAGACAGTTGCGGGACATCCAAATGGCTATTTTCCTCATGCAAGCGACAAATCGCTGTTTGAGGTTCTCGATGTCATGCCTGACTGAGATAACCAGTTAGGTGTTGTCAGCATAGGCGAGTATTTCAAACCTACAGGACTTTACCAATTGGGCTGGGGGCCACATGGATGTTAAAGAGTGTGGGGCCCAAGGAGGAGCCCTGAGTGACCCCGTTGTCCAAGAGGATGGTGTTAGAGTGAAAGTAACCAATAGAAACAGTCTGAACCCTGTCTGTAAGAAAGTCCTTGAGCCAGTCGAGGGCGGCGCCCTGAATACCAATCTGCTGATGACGCTGTGTCAGAATAGAATGAGAGATGGTATCAAATGCTGCCGACCGATCAAGCTAAACCAACATGGCAGGATTTCCAGCATCAAGGGATAGCCTGATAGTATCTGTTTCTGCAAGAAGGGCAGTCTCCGTACTGTGGGTCTGAAGCCTGATTGAGAGGCATCCAGCAAACTGTAAGTCTCCAAATAGGAGGAGAGTTGTTTTTTGACGTGGGTCTCCAGAACTTTGCCCAATAGAGGGACAAGGGATATGGGGCGATAGTTAGCTGGGTAATTTGTTTCAGGATTGGTGTAACATGGGCTTCTTTCCAAAGTCGTGGAATAGAGGCTAGATTCAGAGAATGGTTGCATAAAGGTGTGATAGTTTGTGCGAGAAGAGAGGAGAGAGTGGCAGTGATATAAGGGGGACAGAGATTGGAGGGAGAACCAGATTTTGCTTTAACCGGCAGGTCATGCGTCTGGGATTTGGAGATCAGCTCTAATTTTTCCAATATTACTGATGCAGTCGTTTAAGGTGGTTCAGTGGTTTGGAAATAATCTGGTGCATTAGCCACTGAATAAAAACTACTGTAGATACGGTCGACTTTAGTTTGAAAGTGGCTGGCTACGGTTTCACAAAGTAATTGCGAAGCAGGAATGGCCGCGGAGCAGGCTTGAGGTTTGGCAAAGTCGTTTAGGATTTTAAATAATTCCATTGAGGAATTGCACAATGATATGCCTTCAAGCTGATCTTATTTTACAGTGGTAGGCAAGAAGAGCTGATTTATATGTTTGTTTGTCTGCATTTGTTGTAGAAGCTCTCCATGTACGTTCTAGTCTCTTGCAACTTTTGTTTGTCGTTTTTCAATTCGGCTGTGTACCATGAAGCGTTGGGTCTGCACATTTTAGCGGGAAGTTGCTTATGGGGGGCAACAATATCAAGTGCATGTGAAAAGGTGTCATGAAATTGAGCTAACGCTGAATTTATGTCCTGTGAATTATTTAAGATCGGGGCAGAAAAAGCAGATTGAAAAGTTTCCAAAGTAATGTGCTTCCATGGTCTCGAACTGATAAACTTCTGAGCTGTAGGTTTGACAAATGTGATCATGGTGGGAATGAAAACTTATCAGAAAATGGTTGGTCCAGGTTAGAGGAAGTGGAGTGAAGAGACCTAAAAGTGGAAAAAATGAGATCCAATGTGTGTCCTGCCGAATAGGTAGGACCGGTCTTAGTAAGGTGAAGGTCTAGGATTTCAAGGTTCCATACCAATGTGAGCACGTCAGGGTTGGTGGCTGTGTCGACATGATAGTTAAAGTCCCTGATCAGCAGAAAGGTATGTGTAGATAGAACGTAAGGTGGTGATCATTCCACTAGTTTTTGACTGCACTATTTTTGGGCCAGAAGGACGATAAACAAGGGTGCCTTTCCAAGTATCTCCATGCGGAATTTCTATTTTAAATGCTACTATTTCTGCCCAGTCGGTGAGTAGGGAATCAAGGATTTCTACCCTAAGAGAGTCCCCGAAGGCAATAGCTATGCCGCCTCCTGGTTTCGATTCTCTGTCCTGCCTTACCAGTTTGTAGTTATTAGGAAAAGCAATGGCAATAGAAGGTGATTTTAAAGGTCTCTGTGGTGAAACATAGATCTGGTTGGGCAGATGCAAGTAAATCCCATATTTCAATGGTATGCTTGGGGAAATTCTGGCATTTAGATAGAGGCAATTAAGTGTAGGAGATAAATGCTGTGCCTTAATGCAGGAATTAGGGGTAGGGACTGTAGGGGCATTGGGCTGTAGGTTGCCTACAGAAGGGTCCCCATTTCTCTGTATTTGAATAGTGGGGCAAGAAAACCTACATGCATACCAAGAGAATGGTCCTTCAAGATTTGCTGAAAGGTGAAGAGCACAGTGTTGAGCACAAGGTCTAAGTAGTTTAAGGTCATTGCTATTGTAATGTATAAGGGATGTAAGAGCCGTCCCTGACCGTGCAGTTGCAGAGTTCCTGGAGCCTGGTGACATTAGGGCATGGACAGCCGCAGACGGGCTTGCCTTTGGCGTGCCAGCTGTGCACGTCTGCTGCGTGTCGACGGCAGGCTTGTGATTTTTGCTGATGATGGAATGAGTGGAATGAGCAGCTAGACTGCTGCCGTCCAGAAAATGGCGGCCGTTGCGGTAAAGCCGCGTCAAGCCAATCAGCAGAATCTACTCAGAGCTCCCTCTGCTCAATCGGTAAAGCTGCGTCGGACCGGGGAGCTCAGAAAAGAGGAATTAGATATGGGAGGTTAATAAGAGAATCGCTGTGTGCACCAGCCCCCCCAGCTCACCCTACAGTACTTGCCGGTTCAGAAATTCCAGCCGAAATAAATAAACACACACAGCCTTGCAAGTATACTAGGATAAAACAGAATAGCAAAGCCAGAGATGCGGGCGAAGTAAAACAATAATGCAGATAGTTAAAAATAGGTAACATGCCGACTGATTAAAATAGCTTCCTCTGACCTGCCTGTCCGCTGCAGGTTGGCACAAGGCTTGTGTTTTATGCTGATGATGGAATGAGTGGAATGAGCAGCTAGACCTCTGCTGTCCAGAAAATGGCGGTCGTCGCCGTAAAGCCGCGTCAAGCCAATCAGCAGAATCTACTCTGAGATCTCTCCGCTCAATCGGCAAAGCCTTGTTGGACTTAGGAGCTCAGAAAAGAGGAATTGGATATGGGAGGTAAGTAAGAGAATCGCCATGTGTACCAACCCCCCCAGCTCACCCTACAGTACTTGCCGGTTCATAGGTTCTGGCTGAAATAAATAAACACACACAGCCCTGCAAGGATACTAGGATAAAACAGAATAGCAAAGCCGGGATGCTAGCAAAGTAAAACAATAATGCAGATAGTTAAAAATAGGTAACATGCAGTCTGATTAAAACAGATGCCTCTGACCTGCCTGTCTGCTGTACGTCAGCGCCAGGTTTGTATTCTATGCTGATGATGGAAAACGTGGAATCAGCAGCTAGACCCCTTCCATCCAGAAAATGCCGGCCTTCGCGGTAAAACAGCGTCAAGCCAATCAGCAGAATCTATTCTGAGCTCCCTCTGCTTTATACAGATGTGTTCATTATTACGTCCATATGGCGACACAGCTATCTGTGGAACACAAACAATGGCAACCTGATTGCAATCTCAGCCCAAGGCAAGTATGCCTTTTTCTATATATAACCTTTAGTTTCCAAGTAAAATCAGAATAGACACTTCTGCTGACTCCGAGGGGTCCCTGCATGCTGAAGCTTTCACCCAGCAGCTGACTGACATCTCCGTGAGGGGTGTACAGTTTGTAACCAAGACCGGGTCTTACACTCTTACCCACCAGGTAACTGGGTTAGATCATCCGGAAGGGGGTTTCTTGGCAGACCAAACATTCACACCTTAGACACATAGGTTAGGGTTTGCATCAAAGAAGTATGCTAGAATGCTATACTACTGTATATGTATGCGTATATAAGTTGTCTCAACAGATGGTGCAACTCTTCGTTTTAATCACTGTCTTGATACTTATTATAACTTTTGTCTGCTTTTGTCTATTGATCAATGCAGCATATATTTTCTATACAAGAGTCACTTTGGTTCAACAAATATTGAAAAACGTCCCTTCATGTGTTCTTTGTATATTTCTCTGAGCGAAAGAGAGCACAAGTGTATGAGTGAAAGGTTCTGGGTCTATCACCAAGGTTCTGAGGGAATAGGATTGTCATATTCAGTAGCTGCCAGAGCTGTTCACTTCCTGTATAGGTTACGAGGGCTAACAGTGGCACTGTGAGCTAGCTGGTCCAAGGGACAACAAAACCTGCGGGGTGCATGGATCAGTCTGGCACCATCCTAAGTTTATGGTGTCCACAAACGTGCAGTTCCTACTGATTGGTGGAAACTACACGACACCTTGGCCTTTAGAATCAGTGGTTACAAACGTTATCCACAAACTGAATAAGAACAGAATCACCAGGAAAAATGAGGGAATCTTTCTTAAGGGCTTAGGAAAATATGGTAAGCAATTTGAGTATACCCTTTTGGGGGCCTTGTCCATGTTAGTAGCTTCCCGTCAAATGAGAAGACAAATAGAAAATGAGCTTTCTGGATGTAAAGATTGGAAAAGACAGGACACAAATCAAACGCAGTGAAATAAGTAGCTGAGCTGGAATACACAAGAGGATTGTTGCAGGATTTGGGACAACAGGGAAACTAGGCAATACAACAAACTTAATAGTGCATAGATTGTGTGCAAAAACACTGCATTTATTTCCCAGGCTTTTTTTTATATAACCATTGGAACATGCGATTATGCCCTCTGTAGTATGAGGTATCACTTCCTGTAATTGAGGGCACATGTCACCATTGGTCTGGGAACATTCCAGATCTGTTCAGAAACCTTGAACTGTGCACCCATTCAACTGTGAAGATGTCTGACAAGTCCTCTGGGGCTCAGCCGGTTTTGTAGGTATAGTTCCATACTGAGGCCTTCAATTTTCTCAGGACAGCCAATAATGAAATGTTGTTCCTCTCGGAGCGGCCTTTGCATCCTCCAGTTTGTATTCTTGGAATCTCACCTTTTTATTTAAATCAGGTACTTCGGCCTGGAGGTGTGTGACTTCAGGTTGAATTTCCAGCAGTGCAGGTTCTATTTTGCTTACTTTGCTTGAGAGATTTGGCCGGTTTACTCTCAAAAGCCCCTAGTCCAGTGCTTAATTTGTAATATAATAAGTGCTGGGGCTCTGACCAGGAGGCCACTACAGCTTGCACCACCGATTGCCCCGTCATCGCTGCCAATGACGGTACCAAAACAACTTCTAACCAGCTCTTTCACCTTCAAGTGCGACAGTTCAGATTATTCCGGGTCCCCAGAGCTAAAGGAATGGCTGGGGAGGCAGGATTTAGTATGTTTTTTATTGTATTTTGTATTCATAAACAACCGATGTTCTGCTCATCTCTAAATTAGATGAGCAGCGCCACCATGTGGCAGAGTGTCATAAGTGTGTGATGACAGTTAAGTGCCGGTGCTGAGCACCGGAAACCAATTAAGTGCCGGTGCCGAGCACCGGAAAGCACCGGCTCAAATTAAGCACTGCCCTAGTCCAGATCCCCCTTATCAGTTTAGTTTTTAATACTATCATTTGTTTTCTCTTATTGCTTCCAGGAACCAGTCTGACTTGCCAGAGGAAATATTCTGTTCATTTTTGGCTGTGTCAGTTTCATCAGGTTTATTTTTGTGCCACCTGCGCCTAAGGCGTCCTTTGTTACTGCAGCAGTCCCTGTTGCTTTTGCGGCTTTAATGTAACCATCATGAGCATGTTTTTGGTGGCTCGTCTTCTGCTGGACTAGTAAGAAGTGACATTGTCAACAGCTTGATGAACTGCTCCAGTAAATCAGGATGAAACGTTACCACCTGTGCGCCTTTTGAGTTTGCATTCAGCCCATCCCTGTCTGGTATAAACGATGAGGGCCGATACTCCGACAGTTCTCTTCTCTCCTGGCCACTAGCAGGGTTGTATTGGGATCAAAAATCGGCCCGGGCACACCAAAAAAAAGTGGCCCACATTTGCGTATTGCCTTTCCGCAAAACACTGCTTCAGCGAAGTTTTATGAAAAGAAAGGGGGTGGGGCATGTTTTATTAACTTCACTTAGATAAAAAAAATGCCCAGATTAGTTCACGCTGCTGAGCCACACATGAATGCAAAGGAGACCACTTCTGCTCAGGCCCCTTGCCCCCGCTCAATCAGCATACATTAATGGGCCGGCCCAGCGAGAGAAAGGGAGTCATACCTCCGCCCATCTGCCTCTAGAAAGGCCACTCAGGCACCCACTGGGCCACTGGCAGCATCCTAACAGCATAGACAGCCCCCAGGCTGCCCAAAAAATCAGCCCACAGCTAGAACTCGGCTACCGGCGTTTCGGCCATTTCCCGAGTGCCCGCCTTACCAATCCGACGCTGGCCACTAGCCCCTCTGCTGGAGGTTGGATCACGTTTACAGGTTTTCAGATAATTAGACCCGATTACATGACAGGGCTCCTAACCGTGGCTACCACCAATCGTTCTGCACTGCTTTATAGTGTTTTATACTTTTCGTGTGCATGCTGTACAGTTCTTAACACCAGCCCGCTGGTGACAGTCCCCTCACTTCTCTTTGCTCCTCATTCTTTCCCTAGTGGCAGGCTTCCACTGTGACTCTCCAGGCCAGCGCGATTGCTCCAGTTTCTTTCCAAGACTTGTGTGATTTCACAGTGCTCCACTTTGGTACCTCCGTTCATCCGTTTAACTGCAGTGGTATCGCCCTTTGGTGCCCAGGGCAGTAATGTCTCACTCTGCTCACCACTGTACAGCATCGCCCCCGAGGGGCGGCCTCCGGCTGTGTGTTAACGCTGTGTACAGGTGTTTGCCGTGGCCATCAGAGATGGCACCCTCCTTTGAGGCCAGCTGGCGCCCATATCAGGTTTGTCTCGACCTGTCAGCCTTTCATCATCCATTCCTGTCTGCAGTTGGTTGTCCCAGGCATGAAGGCTTTATCTAGATGGGAGTGCCTCACTCAGTTCATGACTCTTTGAGGCTCACAGGTCAGTCCCTCTTTATCCAGTATCTGCAGCTGCAACATTGGCCTTGTTATCTATGAGGTATGGACCAACACACAGTGGGGAAACCACGAGGGGTGTTTCGCTACATGGACCCCTTGACTGTAGTGTAAGTGGTCACAGCCGTGATTGAAATAATGAAGAACAACGCTGTATAGTTCTCAGCTGTAGATTTATTGGGGAGTACAGAGAGCCGTCCCTAGTACATCTCAGGCACAGGTAGCAACTGCCAGAGCGTCCAGGGAATGCTGAGCACAACACTCCAGGTGACATCACGGAATGCTCACAGGCCTCTGACATGATCACATCACCACACCTCCCCCCTTTTGATAAAATAACATAATGTGAAGGCAGGAAAAGGGGAAGGGTTACAGAAAGGAAAGGAGGGAGCAGGTGGAAGACTGGAACAAGCTAAAAGGAAAACAAACAATAAAACTTAGGCATAGTCCTGTACAAACAATAGAACTTAGGCATAGTCTTGTAGTTTCCGTGGTCTAACACAGACTCTGGTACTTTTCCTAACACCATCCCCCCTTGAAACATTTTGGTTGACTTTGACAGATTCAGAAGGAATGGAAGGATCCTTGGCGACACGAGAGGTGCTCCACCAGTTTCCATTAGACAACTTAACAGCGTTTTTTCGCATTTCTACAATTTGTTGTGAATCAAGAAATTTAGAAAAACCTTTTCTTACTGAGACGGGATTTTTGACCCTGACCCAGTCTCCAACACGGAGTCTATGAGTTCCTTTCGTGGTGGAGAATTGGTAAGGTTTGGAACAAACTTCATTTGAAGTTTTCCTTGCAGATTCCCACATGCACCTCATGTCGCAACCAAGATGGAATGCTTTAACCATCCAAAAGGGATACACTTGGGAAGACGCTTTTCTGCCCCTCATAAGTTCAAACGGAGAAAAATTGGTAGCTACATGAGGTGAAGTGCGATATGACCAGACAAGGTCTTTCACAGCTTGGAAAACGCAGGACTTAGACCTGAAAGCTGCTTGCACACATTCCACCACTACCCTGTTAAACCTCTCAGTTTTACCATTACTTTGTGGATGGTAGAGTGGAGTCCTAGTATGTTTGATACTGCAGGAATGTAGAAATGAGGTCATTTCATGTGAAACGAATTGAACACCGTTGTCGGTGAGAATTTCCTCAGGATAACCTTCCCTGCGAAAAATGGCGTTCAAACAGTTAATGACACTCTTTGAATCGGGTGTAGAAATGGGTTCAACCTCCACCCACCTGGACAAGTGGTCAATGAGGACTAAAAAGTATTTGGAGCTAGAGGGGAGGACATGGAATGGTCCGAGAAAATCCATACCAAGCTTTTGCCACCCTCTGCCAGGAGGAGGTACGGGAGATTCAACTGTACCTTCAAGTACTAAGACTTTGTCGCTGGCGTTACAGCGTGAACATTGCCTCACCAAGTCATCAATTTGCATATCCATTCTGGGCCCCCAAAAGTCATTCCTGACTTTCCTCTTTGTAATGGTTGCTCCAAGATGACCAGAATGTGCAGCTAGAATGATTTTCTCTCGATAACAAGAAGGAGGAACGAGCTTATCGCCTCTGACGACTTTTCCACCTTCCACTGAAAGTTCGTCACTAACTTTCCAGAACATCTGAAGATCGGGTGAAAGACACCTCTCCTTTGCCCAGCCTTTCTTAATCAAAGATGCAACCTCCTTGAGAATAGAATCCTTATCAATTTGCGTAATCCAGTCATCTTCTGCAAAAGATAAGTTGTCTTGACCAATAAGTGCCACGAAGCATTCTTCAACCTCAGTTTCCCAGTCTTGCTCGTCAGTATCAGGGATGGGAAGTCTTGATAAGCAGTCTGCTCTACAGTTCTTTCCTCCAGGAATGTATTCTACAGTGAAGGTGTATTCCAAGAGTTTTGTTGATAAACGTGCTAGACGAGCCGTAGTGCGCTTGATGTTTTTACCTGAAAGGATGTTGACCAAGGGACGATGGTCGGTCTTGAGAGTAAAAGATCTGCCCCACACATATTGTTTGAATTTTTCAATGCTCCATACGCAGGCCAAAAGTTCTTTTTCAATGACGGAATATTTCCGTTCAACAGAGCGAAAGAGTCCTGGAAGCGAATCCAACAGTATCTTCTTTTCCATTAGCGTGTTGTGAGAGAACAGCTCCCAGACCATACTCGGAGGCATCCACAGTGATGATGGTTTGCTTCCCTTCTACGAATGCTTGCAAAGCAGGAGCTTGCACTATGTGATCTTTGATGGTTTGGAACCCTTTTTGGCACTCCTCAGACCATTTATAGGTTGATCCTTTCTTTAGTAGTGCCCTGAAACATTCTGTGGTTTTGGCGAAGTCCCTCATAAATTTCGAATAGAATTCACAGAGTCCTAGGAAGGACATGAGTTGTTCTTTGTTTTGAGGAGGAGGTGCATCAACTATACTTTTTATAAGACCTGGTCTGGGTTTGATACCTTGTTCGGAGATGACATGGCCTAGATACTCAATTTCCTTGACCTTGAAGGTACACTTGTTTTTTTGTAGAGTGACCCCCCTGTTCGCTAGGACATTGAATACTTGATCAAGGACAGAATCATGCTCAGCTTCAGTTTTGGAGAAAATGAGAATGTCGTCTTGGAAAACAACAACATGTGGATTGTGATGGAACATTTCAGTCATCAACCTTTGAAATACGGCGGCAGCCGAAGCAAGACCAAAGGGAGGCGACAAAATTGAAATACACCATCTGGGGTGACAAAAGCTGTGAGATGTCGGGACTGAGGATGTAGTTCGACTTGATGGTAGGCAGCCTTTAGATCGGATTTTGGTATACCATGAGGAGGAACCCACTTTGGCGATAAGGTCTTCAATGCGCGGCAGGGGAAAACCGTCAACCCAAATGGCTTCAGTTAAGGCTCCTCAAGTCGACACACATCCTCAAGTCCCCAGACCTCTTCTTGGCTAAAACAATGGGTGAAAGCCAAAGGGTGGACTCAACTTTTTCGATTATGCCTTGGTCACATAACGATTGTAAATGTTTAGAAAGATCGCCTCTGATGCTTAAGGGGACATTTCGCAGCCTATGCTTGATGGGTACAGCATCTTCCTTGATTTTGATGAAATGTTGGAAGTTTGTGATCTTGCCTAGACGGTCTTCAAAAATGTTACTGTACTTTTGCTCCCACAGAGTAATCGATTGGGTACCAGAGAGAGAATTAATGTTTTTAGTGGGGGTGGAGTGATTAATGTTAGCTTGATGATCAATAAAAACTGGATTAGGTAAACCAGGTTTGATAGTGAGACCAAACTCAGCCTGATGGATAAGACCGAGAACATTGATCCCACGTCTAGCTACATACACTTTTCCATTGATAACTACCCCAAAGACACTTATTTTAGCCCAGAAGTAGCCTAGTAAATCAATCCTACTACCTTCAAAAGCTACAGTGAGTATGTCAGGAGGTAGTAAACTCTTGGTAGACCAAAACTGTCAGATACCTATCATGAGACACAATAGTGATGCGCGCTCCTGTATCAACAAGGAGTTGAATATGGTTGGTTTCAATAGTAACTTCGACTTCGGGATCAGGAATATGTTGCGTAATGCATTTCTCTGAATAATTTTGGACTACAACAACATACTCCTGATTAGTGACATCATCACCAAATTGTTCATTAAATTGATCATCATAATCATTAAGTACACATCTTACCCCTCTTCTTTTCCCCCATACAAACTTTTTCAAAATGACCCATTTTTCCACATTGACCACATTGTTGATTAATAGCGGGACAGTTTCTGAAAGAAGAAACATGCATAGAAGATCCACACCTCTAACAACTTATTCTATAGTTAAACTGTCTATTAGGTGTAAATGTTTTCCACCTCTATACGGTCTGAAGTTTCTTCCACCCCTAGGTATAGTAAACCCTCTGGAGATATTAGGGAGAGAAGGAGTAGAAAAAGGAGATTTAGCAGTAACAGCACCGGAAATGGTAGAATTGGATAAAGCAGACTCAAGTTGTTTTGCATCATCCATGGAGCTTTCAATGCTCTTAGCAATGTCGACAGCTTCATCCAGAGTGGGATTTTTGCAGGTAAGTAATCTTTCTTGGACTTTTTTGCAATAACATCGTGCAACAAGTTGATCCCTTACAAGTTGGGATGTAAAGTTATCAAATTCACATTTTGCAGCAAGTACTTTTAGAGCGGTGATGAAGGTGTTTATGCTTTCATTCGGTTTCTGTGTTCTAGTAAAAAATTTGTATTTGTGTACTACAATGTTTTTTGTTTTGGTAAAATACTTATCTAACTGCATAACAGCTGTATCGAACTCGTCGGGATCTTCACCTTCGGGTGGTTCATAAGGAGGTAGGTGATCAAAGACATTTTGTCCCTCAACTCCCAGATGATAATACATCAAATTTTCTTTCTCTCAGGTCTGTATCTTTGACCCTCGATTGCACCCAAATATGCTTTAAAGGATCTAATCCATAACTTCCATTCAAGTTGTGGCTCTCCAGGTTCCTGTAGAAAAGGTACAGGAGGTGTGACACTCTGCATGTCTGTAAATGAGGAGTAAAATAGGTAAAAAGAGAAAGAGAGAGAAGAAGAAGAGAGAAGAAAAAAATATAGGAAGACCAAAAGAATGAATAAGAATGATAAATGATATAGCAAGAAAAACCAGAATATGATATAACCCGTGGGATACTATAATGATAAGTGTACTGAAGCAAAAAAAATAGTGATGCAGTTCATAATTTAGCCACAGGATGGCAGTAGAAAGCTACCATTGAACACCTTCAAAATGCTGTGTGTGTCAGCGAAATGATGCAAATTTCTTTTAAATTACCCACTGACACACCAGTGCTGTGTGTATCAGCGCGATATGTTGATACGCAGAAAAAGCTGTGCGTGTCAGCGCAGTGAAAATAACAATAGTCACTGGTTAATATGCTGCAGCTTGGTACTATTCACTTGCGCGCATTCATCCTCCTCTTCCAACATATGCGCATCAAATGGAAACTGCTCGCGCTCCACTCAGTGTTTGTTTATTCCAGGAGTGAGTGGATAGCAGTGTTGAGGAGTTTACCAATGACGAGCAGCAATGAATCTTGGCTTCGTTGAAGGAAACAGGTAGTTTCCTGTTGTTCCGTAATGCGTTACCACGGAAACTACAATGCTGAAGGAACGGAGCTACAAAATGGCTTCCTGATGTGACGTTTTGCGTTTGCGAACGTTGCGCGATGATGCGCTGGGAGTTCTTCTTCGGCCAGACGCTAGTATCTAGGCAACAGGGAAACTTTGATGACGTGTGGCGTGACACCAAGCTGCCAGAAGGAACGCGCTGATTCCCCGCTAGGGCATACGGAGATTCCACGACGTCATCAGTGTGGAAAAGGCAGCGCCGGCGAAGGATCACTCTGCACCCCAACGGTAAGATAGGTGTGAATGATACCTAACGCGCGAGACAGGCAGCGGAGACCAGCAATAAGGCGGAAATGTCACTTGGCATCAGACAGTTAACCCCTCTTCAAACAGTGAACACAGTTTTCACGGCTGATTTCTTCTAGGTGTTCCCTCTTACACACAAAGACAGCAGGCAGAAACGCGGTATACTGGTATAAACACAGTATAATTCAAAAGGGCACGGCTCTCTGTCCCAATTTTTCCGAACGTGTGTGTGCCTTGGAGAAGAGATTAAAAAAAAAATGTACTCACTGTTGAGCCACTAAGATACACGCTGAAAATACCTCTGATCAGGTGGCAGTTGGCAGTGAAAGTCCATATGTGCAATCCTTAGTCAAGCAGGGCAGAGTGAGTCGCATCCCATCTTCTGTCGCCAGTGAAATAATGAAGAACAACGCTGTATAGTTCTCAGCTGTAGATTTATTGGGGAGTACAGAGAGCCGTCCCTAGTACATCTCAGGCACAGGTAGCAACTGCCAGAGCGTCCAGGGAATGCTGAGCACAACACTCCAGGTGACATCACGGAATGCTCACAGGCCTCTGACATGATCACATCACCACAGTGATGTAGTGGGACAGAGTAATGAAAGGGACCGGAACGGGACCTCGCGGTCTTCGGCCAGCCTATGAGAAAATGTATGGTGTATGTGTCCTTCTTTATCGCGAGCCCACATACGCAACAAACTGGCGATGAGTGGGTACTTGCCCCCACGAGACAGTGCTCCTGCTCTTCGGTGTCTTGCCTTCTCCGCTCCCGCTGGTGGCTGGTGGAGCGTTCTTCTTGCTGCTTCGACAGCGCTAAGTTGGCAGGGTATGCCCAGACGTGGGTCCCTTGCTCACTTTGCCACTGGATTCGAGATAGCCTGGCTGATGACGGCTGTAAGCCAGAAACCGGTCCCAGGATGCTTGTTTCCGGTCCAGGAAAGACATGGCTTGGCGGTTCGGGCTGGACTGTTCCCATGAGGCACAGGGTCAGACTGATTTGCATATGGCCATGTCTGAACTGGGGTGGCGGAGTGAGCTAAAGAATGATGATGGATTAAACCCAGATCAGTTGACTGGGGGTGAGTGCTTGCAATGTTCAACACTCCGTCCATCATCCCCTTTGGTTTTGCTAGCTTCGACAGCGCTAACACGGCTTGTTCTCGCCGCTGAGCTCTCTTCCTGCTGCTTCCAATCTGTTGCAACGCCCGCTCTTGCCGCTGGGTGTTTCCTGCTGCTTCTCTGTCTGTGCTGGGGCCTACGGCGTGGCCTCTCCTCACCAGTACCTGCCTGCTCCTAAGCCTTGCTACCCCTAGCCCTTTGAGAATGTGAGGACCCTGAAATTACAACAATAACGTGCGTGCAACATAACAAATGACAGGGACACTCTTTGTGGATAAACTATGCCGCAAGTTTATTGATTACACAGGTTGGGTTAGCTTACGGGCGATCCAGGTGTCGAGGATGATTTCTTCGAATGGCCGACACCTATCCTGAGAAAGCTAGAGCTGCCCTGTTGGTGTTTTCAGCACCAACTCAGTTAGATTCTTTACAGCTCGTTCATCACTGTAGGTTTCCACCCTACTCTTTCCTTTGCGTCATGCGCCTGACAAGTCAGAGCGAGACCCCGGCCAGTCTCCACAGTTGCTCAGGATTTCAACTGTTCCTTGAGGGATTAAGGAGCGCCGTCGTGTCATCCCAGGCCCCACCGTAATGACTCCCAGTGACCTGAGGCAATTGCTTTTTGGCTCCAAGATCCAGTATCTGGAGGCAACTATGTTGCAAGTTTATTGGTTACACAGGTTGGGTTAGCTTACGGGCGATCCAGGTGTCGATGATGAGTTCCTTGACCGGCCGACACCTATCCTGAGAAAGCTAGAGCTGCCCTGTTGGTGTTTTCAGCACCAATCAGTTAGATTCTTTACAGCTCGTTCATTACAGTAGGTTGCCACCCTACTCTCTCCTTTGCGTCATGCTCCTGACAAGTCAGAGCGAGACCCTGGCCAGTCTCCACAGTTGCTTATGATTTCAACTGTCCCTTGAGGGATTAAGGTCCGCGGTCCGTGCAGGTAACAGCAGTGAGGCAGTGAGCCGCGTTGGGGGGGATTTCGAAGGATGATGCAGAGGGAAAATTAATTGTTTATTTAATTTTCCCTCGGCATCGTCCCTCGAAATCCCCCCCAAAGCGGCCCCACCGCCCCACTGCTGTTACCTGCACGGACCGCGGCTGTTAAGGAGTGCCGTCGCGTCATCCCAGGCCCCGCCGCAATGACTCCTAGTGACCTGAGGCAATTGCTTTTTGGCTCCAAGATCCACTATCTAGAGGCATTCTAGTTGTTTAAAGCTTTAGGATCGCCCTGTAACTCTGGCAAGCCTCGGGATGGCACTTCGCGATAACCGAGGCCTCCCACCTGTGCTCCCCTCACATCTCCTTTAAGTACAGCCCGCCCTTTCCATGGCATCCCCAATGCTCAGCAAGAAAATGTCTGTACCCACATCGGACAGGTGTACCCCATGTGGTGCAAAATTATGCTCAAATGTCTACTGAGCAAGCTATGCCTGATGAATCCCAATCAAGTCTGGAGTAAAACTAACTATAATATAATGCGACAACAACTCTCCCAGGCCAAGGCCACGCCGTCACTTGACCCAACTCAGGCTCCAGCCGACTACACAGACTGGCTAAGCTCTGCTACTTCCAAAGCAGTACCTCATAGGAACCTCCACCCAGGCAGAACGAAACAATCTGCACCTTGGTTCACTGAAGCCCTCCGCCTTGAAAAGCAAAACTGCAGAAGGCTTGAGAGGAAATGGAGAACCAATTATGAATCATATGACAAAGAAATCTATAAACTCTCCCTTGCCAAATACAAGGCCGTTATCATCAATGAAAAGTCCACCTATTTTACGCAACAAATAGAATCCTCCAAGCATTCTGCAAGGGAGCTATTCCAGGTCATAAGTAAGCTAACCAAAGCGCCAGAGGCAAAAGGATCCAACAATAGCCAATCTTTCTGCGAAAAGATAGCCTCCCATTTCTGTGATAAAGTAGGTCAAATTTATAACCAGTGCACTTCCTCAAGCACTGCTGACTCTAGTATTAGCCCTTCAATAGTTCACCCCCAAACCCTCGGGGGTCCGGCCGAGCACCTTGCCAGGGCCGGGTTTGGTTCCCAGTCCGGCCCTGGGTTCCACAGGGATCCTCATTGAGCTCTCTACTATTCAACATCTATGTTACAGAACTGACATCCCTGATTAGATCTTTTGGGTTTTCCCCCACATCTTACGCTGATGATACGCAGATTGTTGTCGGCCTCTGACAATGTCAACGACACCAACCTCCAGTTTCACAACTGTAGAAGAGCTGTCAGTAACTGGATGGGCAAACATTGCCTTAAGTTGACCTTGGACAAAACCGAGGTCATTCTTTTTGGTAGTAGACCACAATTCTGGAGCCCTTCTTGTTTGCCTTCTGACCTAGGAACCCTCTCTACTCCCGTTCAAAAAGTGAAATATCTAGGATTCTTTATAGATGATAAGTTGAATTTTTGCAAACACATTAATTCAGTTATTTCCTCGAGTTTTAACACCCTGAGAATTATCAGGAAGATTCTTCCTTTCATTCCCCTCAATTCAAGGAAAACAGTCATTACACTGCTAATCCTCACCAAACTGGACTTCTGTAATAGACTATTTTTAAATCTTCAAAAACAGTACTTGAAAAAATTACAGAGTGTGCAGAACGCAGCGGCTAGACTCCTCCTTGATCTTCCAAAATTCCAGTCAGTTTCTGCTGCCATCAAGGAAATCCACTGGCTTTCAGTGAGCAATCGAATTAAATTCAAGGCTCTTTGCCTCACCTACAAAGCTCTTCATGACTCAGGCCCCCTCCATCTCAAACAGTCCCTAGTATGGTATGTACCTAGCAGAGACTTACGATCTAAAAGCTCCATGATGGTTACCAGCCCCAGATTTAAAAGACTCAAAGTAGTTGTTTTGCCTCAGAAGCCTCCATACTCTGAAACAGTCTGCCTATAAACATCAGAGCAGCTCCCACTTTGCTGATCTTTAGGAAACTGCTTAAAACATGGCTTTTTATCATGTAGTCTTCCTCTTTTCTCCGTGTTGCAATGCTGAATCAGCGCCCAGACACCCTCGGGTATTCGTGCGCTTTACAAATGTATTAACATAACATAACATAACGTGCAAGGGAGGCGTGGCCTCTGTGCCGCAGATGGCGGTCACGTGAGCCTGTTGTTGCACACCAGCCCAGCACTAATTCTTCCACATCCGCCAAATGGTGTGGCTATGGCCGACCCTGGAGGGCGCATCTTGATGTAGTTACCTCCACCACTGGAGCCAGGGGGGTCGGAGGCCATTAGCTGAGAGAGCAGCAAACTTTTGCCGGGACTCGGCTGTTGCAGCGTAAATGCTTCGCGGCGGCGATGGAGAGCAACTGAGGAACAAGGCCCAGAGGAAGTGTGGGGCCTGTTGATGCCTGGTGATTGTTGCGGCACCTCGATGGATCCAGGGGACCCCCCTCCCCGCTGTCAGTGCTGGGGCCCTCATGCATCAAAATGCCAGATGATGTAAGCAGCACGGGGAGACTCGGCTGCGACCACGTGAGCCAGCGTGAGGACACAAGGGATGCTACAGAGAAAGTGGGATCCCGTGGCAGGCCCAGTTTCGTAGCCCAGCAGATTGAGAGATAGTGTGACAGGAGGAGCCGCGGCTGCACCGGACTCTGCGGGCCCTGGAGTGAGATTTGTGTGGTGGCGCGGGAGGTCGGGCCTAGATCGGAGCCCGGTGTGCCAGTGTACTTAAACTGAGGGGGAGTGTGCAGCTGGTTGGGGCCTGGTGCCGCCTAAGTGGAACACGTGGGAGGTCGAGGCCTAGATCGGGGCCCGGAGTGCTGGAGTTCCGGGGCACGGAGCGGTTAACCCTGGGCCCAGAGGGCCACGGGGGCTCTTGGGTGTGCACTCGGCCCCACCGGAGGCACAACAAAGGGCCTAGCTGGGGCATAGGACAGGACCCCCGGTGTGGGGTTACCTGAGAGGCAGGAATTGTTCATAAACTGAGGCAGATACCGGGGGCCATCTGACACTAAATTAGGCCCTAGTTGGGGACTGTGGCTGCAAGTAGAGAGTAGTCTCCTGTAGGACAGTATCTCCTGCATGCATAATCAGTGCCCTGAGGAGGACGGTTCTTTCCTTGGGGCGACTGCTAGCTGCCGTGGTTGGAGTTAGGCAGAGGCAGGGGCCCTCGAGGGTCTTGAGGGCAACCAGACATACAGTTTGCCCTTTGGGAGAAGGAACTGCACTGATCCCTCGGTGAGAGAGAGCCCTTGAGTGGTGGCCTTTGTTAGGGAAGCTGGAACCTTTGATTACCTGGAGACCCTTATGCTGGAGACCATGCTGTTACCTAGTTGAGACAGGAGATAGGGTGTGCCAAACTGCCCGCTTCGAGTACCTGATGGGCTGAGATACAGATGCCTGCCTCCTAAGGGGTGGTTTAGTGCTACAGCCACGTTGCCTGTGATCACCACTGGCCCAGCGCGAACGGTTCAGGTTCGCACATAGCGTTGTGTGGACATTGGTAAGCCAAGAAATAAACAGGGGCCCACGCAGCCACGGACAAGAGAGACCTCTCCATTCCCCCCTGGGGAATATAGATAATAGAGAGGCCTCTGCTGACTCGATTCACTCACACTTAAAAAAAGTGTTGGCCACTATAGCAGATACCAATTCGACCCTTCAGCAAGACATTGAGGCAGTTTCCGTAGGGCTGGGCCTCCTCCAATCAAAACACCATAAGCTGGTGGACCGAGTCAAGAAAGTGGAGCAATCAGTCAGTACAGTTATACCTGCACAGCAAGAGATAGCCAACAAGATGGAGGACCTAAACACCAGGGTATACATTCTGGAAAGGTGGGCGGAAGATATGGAAGGTCGTAACTGCCACCATAATTTGAGTGTTGGGACTTCCTGAGGGAATAGAGGGCGCAGACATGGTGTCTTTTCTGAAGAACTGGCTCCGCACCGACGTAGCGCCTGAGGGCCTCAGTCAGTTTTTTGCCCTAGAGAGGGCACATTGAGTGCCAGCATGGCCACTGGCCAGTGGTGGTGAAACTGCTGCACTATAGAGACCAGAACATTATCCTCCAAAGGGCACTTAACAATGGTCTGTTTGCAATAACCAATAGCAAGGTGCTAATATTCCCTGATTTTACTGCCAGGGTTCAAGCACAACGTGCATCATTTGTGGAAGCTAAGAAAGCCCTCCTTGAAGAGGGATTACAATATTCATTGCTGTTTCCTGCTAAACTCCGGATCATATTGGATGGCAGTACCCATTTCTGTGACACACAGGAAGCAGTGTGGACTTGGTTGGAGGCCTACAAAGTAGGGGTACCACTTCCAAAATCTCGAGTCCGGTCTACTGTAGCCCGACAGAAATCTAAGAAACGTTAGACAACCACTCCGAAAGATCTCTCTGGGGAGGCCCTCCCCCTTTCAGACAGAGCGGGAACGTGCAGCAGCATTGCTCGCTGCAGCAGAGATAGCGTCAACTCAGAAGACAGAGGCGGACACCGATGTTTCTTCTGACCATAAATCGCTGATCTCTGACTCTGGAGGTTCGACAATGAGTGTATTACTTCAGACTTCAAACAATCGAACACACTTAACCCTCCCCCCTCCAACCTGCCCCCCCAAAAAGGAACTCAGCACTCTCAAAATGAGGCAAATGTATTTATCACTATACCTTTAAATGACACACTTAGAAAAGGAAATAAGCACTCTCAAAATGAGGCGCATACACATATCAAGGTGCTTTCAAAATGAAATACTTGTATTTATTAATACAGCACTTTTAAAAAGAAGACTAAATGTATTTATTAATGCACTTTCCTAGATGTCAAATTAAAGGAGTCAAATATAGTAAACATGCACAAAGCAAGAAAACATATGAAATATGTACAAGATGCAAGGAAACTTATAGTATATATACACAAAGTAAGTAATAGAAATACATCATCGTGTCTTTCAACATTCTGGCCAGCACGACTGGTGAGCTCTCACAGTCAGCCAGAAGTCTCGATCGGGATCCCCAAAGGTCCTTGTGGCAACGCGTCCGCCTGAGAGCCCAGATTCCCGGTCTTTAATACCTTTTACTCAACCTGAGGAGAGATTTCTAGAAACCTCTCCCCCTTCCTTCCGTTGCAAAAACAAGGCTGACCGTACTGGTCTGCATCAAGGTCACTCACAGAAGCTGGCTAGATCCCCGTGTTTGCTCCAAGGCAGAGCTATAAACAGAGCTATACATTCAGCCCATTTCACTGGAAAAAAACAATCTCAACCCTGTGAACGGTATCAAGTGCGCATCCCACACAATATGTTCCAGCTTACTCTGCACGGTGAAGAGCAAAAACAGGTGAAGAGCAAAAACACTCCATCCCCTCCCCACCGTGTAACTGCGTGAGAGCACAGGAAATGGAGTCAGTTATACAAAATGGAGTCGATGGTCAATGTATCTTTCCTCACAGCATCACATTCCATCCTTTGACCATTGACTCTATTAACATGTTGGTCTTAAATCAACTGTTTTAGGTTGAAACACAGATCTAGAATTAGGCACACATTGTATACAACAGTATAGTAATATCAGAATACATATTGCTATTATTATCCCTCCTAAAATAGAGCGAAGTTTACCAAACTCTGGTAACCATCCAAATAACCAGTTCCCCCATCCTTTATCCACATCCTGTCTCACTCTCTTGTCCAGTTCGTTTAAAGCTCCAATGTGAGAATGATTGATTTGATTTAGAGTGATGTGAAAGATTTAAACAACACATTCCCTCAAATTCTGAACACCCTTGATCATGTTTTAAAAGCAAATAATCAATTGCTGCTCTATTCTGAAAGATGGTTTTCCTTGCCCCCTGAATATCTAATAAAAATTCTGCCAAGGCAACAGAATAATTATTATTAATCCTACTGTTATAAATGGTTAAGCCTGGAACTCCAACTACTGAAGCACCTAAATGTATATAGTCTGTTTTAGATAATAAATGAATCCCAGAGTCACAATCTCTACCAAGCTGGACAGTTTCCCTCGTACTTCGGATATGTAATGCTGGATTTAATGGAAACATCATAAGCCTTAACCGTGTGAAAGTACATGGTCCACCTGTTATATTTGCTGGAATATATGTATATGTAACATTACCACAAGAAAATAACCATCCCATAAGCAATTTAATGTGCTTGATATGGCTGGCAGCAGATACTACATTCTTAGTATCTTACATTCTTACATGACATACTATTATGTACATTTTTACACATGCTTCCATTTTGACTCTTACATAGAGTTTGTTGTTCCCAAGTCATCTTTGAATTGTTTTCTTCAAATCGCATCTGAACACATTTACCAATGTTAGCTGGATCACAGGTCAGATTAAAACAAACCTCACCGATAGTGACATTGTACGTTATCACAAGTTAAATTGTCCAAGGTATCATCAATGGTTTCCGGACAAAATCTACAGAACTCATACGACATATGAGTTCTTATGTCACTTTCTACCACTGCCCCGTCTGCACTAGTGGCATTAAATGCCTGCAGTAAGATATTATCGGGGGTAGGTATAGCTACCAAACAAGTGGAAATAATGTCCGTAGTGCTCCTCATGTTTGTCATGCAAAAGTACGACCTATTGAGAACAGTCTGTGCTAGGTGAGCCCACATATTTTCTGGTCGATTCAGCAAAGACGTCAGTCTGCGCTATCGGCTGGCCACTTTGGAGTTGGGGGCTCCCAGTCCCTCTCTGCCCCAGTCGGACACGACCAAACACACTCCAAGTAGTACACCCAGCACACCGACACTCCGCAATATGATCTGGAAAAGAAACAAATTTGATTATTTTCACAAGTAACATCTTTTAGAGGGTATATGTTCCCATTTCTCTTGTCCTGGTTTCATTACTGACAGAATATTATCTTTCCCTGTTGCAATGGTCTCTGCCTGTTCGGGGGGACTATTTGGAGATTCTACCCATACCTTGGCTCCTGGGTTCTTGTTGGTGGAGCCAAACCCTCCTTCCCCTCGTACGGTGAGAAGGGCTGGGACAGTTCCTTTATTGACTATCCCTCCATACACCGGACTAATTACTATTTGAGAAATTCTGTCTCCAGCTTGTATTACCAAATCAGTGTCTCCACTGTTCAATAATATCACTTTTATCTCTCCTTGATAGTCTGCATCAATCACTCCTCCCAACACTTGAATGCCTTTGAGTGCCACCCAGATCGAGGGGCGATCAATCCGAAGTGCCCTGGGGGACTCTGTATTCCCACCCCTGTCTCAATGAGTACCATATCTCTTGGTTTGAGTCTGTGCAGGTTTAAAGCATGCAAATCAAGACCTGCAGCCTCTGGTATCATCCGGTATGGGGCTAAAGCACCTGGCGCTGTCTCCCAATACATGATCGTATTGGTTGCCTCATGAGGTTGTATCTGTAAGGCTGGGGTTAACATCTGCATCAAAGGTGTCTCTGCATTGGCCCAGGGTCAATTGTTCAATATTTGTAATGCTTCATTCAAATGATCTCTCCAATTTTTCAATGATCCATCTGACAATTTTCTCAGCTGGGCTTTTAACAATCCATTCATTCTTTCGATGAGGCACGCAGCCTGCCGGTAGTAAGGAATGTGAAACACCCACTCTATATTGTGTTGTGCACAATAATTCTGCACCAATTTGTCTTTAAAATGAGAAGCATTATCACTTTGAATTTGCAATGAAATACCATAATACAAAATACGTAAATTTAATGCTATTAAGGTATTCTGCTGAGTGGCATATTTAAAGGCTACAAAATACGTATCCACCACTGTACAGGCATATTATCAACCCCGACTAATTGGCATTGGCCCAATGCAGTCGATCTGCCAAATTTGTCCTGGCAGCTTTCGCCTACCTAGCCGACCTCTCACCATCTGTGGGACTAGTCTGTTTTGTGTATGCTGACAAATAAGACAATGCATAGTTGTAGTTTTGATCAAATCTAGGGGAATATGCATTACTCGTCTCTGCCCACCTTTTAGTGGCTTTCTCGCCCAGGTGTCCACATTTTTGGTGTGCCCACTTAGCCATTCACCAAATAAGAATCCTGTGTTGCCACTTCTGCGTCTGAAATGTTGACCTTTTCATCTGTAAGGGAATTAAACCATCATTCTAATGAGTCAGTGGGACAGTGGGCATCTACATGATACACAGTAACTGTGCTTTGCAGTAACATTTCCCAGATCTCTTGCCACAACTCCTTAACCCACACCTCTTTTGAATGTATCATCCAGTTATGAGCATGCCATGTGGGAAGCCAAGTAGCTAACCCATTGGCAGTAGACCACAAGTCTGTATATAGAAAACACTCTCCAGGGAGTTCTTGTTTCAGAGCTAGATACACAGCATACAGTTCCGCTAACTGGCTATTCTTTCCCTCTCCAGTAGTAGTCAACAATTTGTTGGTCACAGGATTGTATGACACTGCTTTTCCATGCCTCTTAGCCCCCACATACCTGGCTGAGCCATCAGATATCCACACGTCTCTTGTCTTCTGAAGACAATGCTGCAAACGGCTCACATCACAGGAAACTCCTGTATCTCAGGCACATCCTGTAATACCTCTGTATCTTCCACTGGGGCCTGCGCCACATACTCATGCAACGCTGCAGTAACTTTGGGACCTAATAAAGCCTTGTCTTGTATGTACCACATCCACTTGATTATGCTGGCTTCTTGCGCATGCCTTATTGTATGAGTCTTGGGGGAACTCATCACCCATTGCATTCTAGGAATCTCAGGTCTCAAAATCACATTGTGCCCCAGGGTCAATTGCTCAGTATCCACCAGGGCCCAATAACATGCAAGTAACTGCTTTTCAAATGGAGTGTACAGCTCTCCAGCATCTGGTAACTTATTTGCCCAAAATCCAAAAGGCATCCTCTTCTTTCTTTGCTTCTGCCACAAACTCCAATTAGAATATTGCCCCTGGACTGTCACATTCAGCTCAACACCCCCTCTTGTACTGGTCACAAATCTAAGGCACGCTGTATAGCTTCCTTTGCTGATTCAAATGCATTCTGTTGCTGCTCTCCCCACTCAAACTCATGTTTCTTTTGGGTAACCTTGTACAAAGAGGCCAAAATCTGTCTTATGTGAGGGATATGCTGTCTCCAAAAACCAAACAATCCAATGAACCTCTGAGCCTCTTTCCTATTTCATGGCACCGCAAATTCTTTAATATTTTATCTCACATGTGGCACCACCTCTCTGTGTCCCTGATGCCATTGGATACCCAAACATTTCACATTTTGAGAGGGTCCCTGTACCTTTGCGGGATTTATCTCTCACCCTTTACTCTGCAAATGTTCCACAATCCTGTCCCGTTGTATCTGCACTTGTTCTTGTGTCTCTTCCTGTATCATCACATCATCAATGTAATGGCAAAGCTGTACCCCGGTATTAACTGATACCTCATCCAAGTGTTCCACCACCAGCCGGTGACAGATGGTAGGACTATGCAAATACCCCTGAGAGAGTCTTTGGAATGTAATTTGCCTACCATTCCAGGAGAAAGCAAATTGCTGTTGGTTCTCGAGGGCTATTGGTATAGAGAAAAAAGCATTGGCAATGTCAATAGTTGCATACCATGTCCCAGTGTGTTTCTGTATTTTCTCAATTAAGGTAATCATATCTGGGACAGCGGCAGTCAGAGGAGTAGTATGCTTATTCTGTTCGTGATAATCAACTATCATGCACCAACTATTATCACTTTTTCGCACAACCAGGGGTTATTCCAGGCAGTAGTGATTGGAATCACCACCCCTGCCTCTATCAAGTCTTGTATGGTCTCACTGATTTCCACATGCCCTCCTGGAAGTCTACACTGTTTCATATGAATTATCCAGTAGCACCTTCACTCTTGTGGTGGCAATTGAGATGTACCTTTTTGATCCAAATTGATAGCAGTCGTCCTCCAAAAACAGTCATTCCCTTCAAAATATCGATTCCAATAATATATTCGGAGAGGGGCACTATCAATACAGTGCACTCTCTTTTTGGTATTATCCCTATTTTCATTTGGATCTTGGTTTGAACAGCTGGTGTTTCTTTTCCACCCAGACCCGTAGTGGTAAAGTACTGTCCTTTAAACTTTTTCAGGTTTCCATATATCAAGGTGGCCTCCGCACCAGTGTCTACTAGGGCTCGGGCCTTCTGAACATTACGATTTTTCCAATAAATTTCTATGTCAACATAGGGTCTGATATCCTTGCAAGCCCATCCCTGCACCAGAGTTTGGACTACTTCCTAATCTGCTTTCAATCTGTCAACTTTCGCCGAAGTCAAATCCGGATACAAACTGTCATACTCTTGGGGAAACTCCTCCTCCCTCCTATTCTCACTGAGTCACTCATTGTCCAAGTCTTTCTCCCCCTTCACCTTCAAATAGGTAGTTCTCTCTCTCTCTCTCTTGTTCTTCTTCCTCCACCTCTGGCTTTCTTTTACTCACTTGCTTCTTTTCCTGTTTATTCACCTTCCTACTTCCTTCTTTCTTGTCCAGGCCTCGCTTCCGATACATCTCCCACAGACTCTTGGTCTCAAGTTCAAGTTTCAAGTTTACTTTTATTAGCGTAGTTACTTAAAGCCATTGCTACAAAACGTATCGATAAAAAGTTTCATTGTAAATTACGTTATAAGAAAAAATTAATAATGGAGTTTGGTTAAAACAAATAATCGTTCGTTTTCAATGCAGTTTATAGTAGACGGTTCGTTTGCTGAATGACTATTAGCTGCCATGCATTTGGGTGAGGATGTTGCTCTGCCGAGTGTAATGTTGGTGCTGGCACATTCCTCTCACAGTTATGGCATTTTCTCCCCCACCTGCCTAAAGAACTTCACCAGGTGACAATTCAGCTGCAGGTCCTCAGGTGCAAAACAGGCCAACACAGCTTGTCTCTGCGTGCGAATGCCTCTTTGATTAAAAAATGGTTTTAAAAGTTGTTTTTATTCAAATGTCAGTTCTTTACAAGTACAGAGTAGGTGCAGCATGTCCTCCTGTGCTGTACCACATAAACGGCAGGTGGAGTCAGTTTGGGCCTTCAGCCAGTGCGGAAAGTGCTTTGTGCACGGTAGTAGGCCTAGTCGATACTTTAAGAATTGGATTTTGGTAGATCTAGCATCCCCCAGGGCTAGATATTTTTGAGTGGTGGGGGTGGAGTAGGTACTCAGAGTCATCCAGCCGTGTGGGTCCTTTTTGATAAGGCTGCTTTATCCTCGATCCATGATAAACGTTTTACTGTTTTCCATACAATTTTTTTTGAAAAGGCAGTGATTGGTGGGTGTTTTCCAGAGCTCGGTTAGACTCTTGGTCTCTATTCCATCTATCTGCTCTTTCTTCACTGCATCCTTCATCAAGGTCATAAACATATCTCTCGGGACACCCTATTGTTGTCTTTATCCAGTCCCCTAACTCTCCCATCTCACGGACTGCCTAAGTCACCTGTGCTAAATTATTACCGGTCTGGTTAATTAGCAGGGTCATCATTATCTATTTATTTCGCACTGATACTGTCAACAGTCGTTCCATCAGCTCATGCACATTGCCCAGGAAAATAGCAATTTTCATTACTTCTTCCTTAAGTCTCTGAATAGCATCTCTCAAAGTGAACCATGTCCTCATGTAATGCAACTGGTGCTATGTAAAGAGCTCTGATACCCGATTCGGGTCTAGTTTGCGCTATATAAAACTGTAAAAAAAAACAAGGTTTATCATTCACTGGCCAATCTGACTCTGTAGGATACTTGTGGCTGCACCCAGCAACCGCTAATTGTAACAGGCTGGTTTGATTGCCTCCTCTATAATTCGTAAACTGTTCCTGTACAGTGGAGTCACTGCAAAACTTTGCTGCATCTCCGTGCTCTAACATCACCCCAGAAGCTCCTGTGTCAAACAGTTGCACTATCCACGTAAGCAAAGCCTCCTCGGGTCTCTGTCGGAATCAATCTGGAATGTCATTATTCTAATGCTGAATAAAATCCTCCATGGAGTCCATCGCAACCCCCTGTGGATAATTTGGACCACCCTGTATCTTCCGTCGAAATATGGGCTGTGCATGGACAATCTTCCGTTCTTTCGACTCAACCCTGGCTACTAGTTTGGCCCCAGAATCTGAAAACTCTGAAGAATCCCTGATGTTACCATCCCATTTCTCTGGGTCCCAGTCTATTCCTGCCTTCACAATGGCTAAGTTAACTTTTCTCTTATTAACCTTCCCCCTCCTTTTCTTGTATTTATATTGCGCTGTGCGCACAGCAGGTCTCTCAGCCACAGTCTGGTAAGTTTCAATTTACCTTGCAATAGCTTATTCTGGCAGGTTAACATCGTGGAAGTATTCCACCAGCTGTTTTTCCATTTGATCATGTTCCTGCTGTAACTAGACACGTTTCATGCATTTTACGATAAGCACATAAGAGGATCCAGCCTCTTTGCCCTAATGCGCTAAACTTTTTCAATTTCTCTATGGGCACTTTCTGCAGACATGCCACTACTTGTGCTGGCTCAGTGTCAGCTATACATGCATTCCAGTTTTCACTCAACCCAGCAAAACAAGACCACTCATGCGCAAGCATACCTGAGGGGGCTACTTCCCACCCCGGTATCCCATTTGGTATCTGGGAATCTGCCTTTGTTTTTTTGGAAAACATTTTCCCCTTTAATTTCGGATCCTGCCAACTATGCCAAAAAATGTTTTGCTTCAGACTTGAAACAATAGGACACCCTTAAACGCCCCCCACCCAAAAAAAAGAAACTCAGCAATCTCAAAATGAGGCAAATGTATTTATCACGGGGCCGTTTGCGGGCAAGTTTCTGGCTGTTTTCTTATTATATTGGGAGGCTCATTGTTGGAAACAAACAAGTGCTATTTCTACAGTGCTGCTGTCTGCTGCCTTGTACCTCTGCCATCACTGTGTAAGAGTAAGATCATTTGTATAGCGCTTGGTTACACCTTATCAGTGTGGACCCGCGCTGAACCAGAGATCAGAGTCAAGGAGAGAGAAGCAAGGGCAAAAGACATCAGACCTGATTAATATGGTTGCTAAACAGCCATGTTTTCAGTTTCTTCCTAAAATCAATTTCAGAGAGGGAGTCTCTGAGGATACTTGGAAGAGAATTCCATAATTTAGCCGCTATGGGGCAAAAGATTTTGCTCCCATTCTGGCTTTCCTGATCTTGGGGATAGTTGCCAGATTCGCATTAGAAGATCTGAAGTTCCGGTTAGGTACATAAGTTTGGACCAATGAGTGAAGATTAACCCTGGGCGGTGAACTCTGCTCCGCTCGCGGAGTTTGCAGAGTTTTCCGCATTCCGCGGGGATAGCGGAGTTCCCAAAAGCTCTGCTTCGCGTTGCGGATCGGAGTTTTTTCCTCGCTCGTGTTCTTCAACGTCATGTTGGCGAGCACGAGCGAGAAAAATCCACCTCCCGGCGAGATTTTTCCTCGTTCGTGATCGTCAACATCAATTTGGCAAGCGCGAGCGTGGAAAATCAACCTCCCGGCGAGATTTCTCAACGCAGGGGGGTCAGATTTCTATTGCGAGTGGTCGCGTATGCTCGCGACCGCTCGCGTTGAGAAACTGTCCATTCGTGTTGAGAAAGCTGCAGCTTGAGTAAAAATCTACCCAAGCGGCAGAAAGGAAAGCAACGCCCGCTTGCGCTGTGCATGGTGCCATTCGCGATGATTGCACAGTGCGGACAAGCATCCGGCACCGCAAATCACCGCGAACGGCATTTTTCTATCGCACTCCGCCGCTTGCGGAGCTCTGCGTAGCGCGGCAGAGTTTTTTTCCCACTTCGCAGAGTTCTGCGGAACTCCGCAAACTCCGCCCAGGGTTAGTGAAGATAGCTGGGGCCTTGTTTCTTTAGTATGCGACGGCATATGCATAGAGCTTTAAAGCTGATTCTTTTGGACACTGGAAGCCAGTGTAGCTGGTCTAGGGTGCCAGATGCTGAGGATCTTTTGGGAAGATTTAGAATCAATCTAGCTGCCGCATTTTGAACTCGCTGCAGTAATCTGAGATTCCCTTTAGAAGCACCCAGGTAAAGAACATTCCCATAGTCTAATTGGGAAGTAATGAGCGCGTGGACTATGGGTTTTTGAGATTTGGTAGGAATTAGGTCAAGGATTTTCCTCAGTGTATCTTTAGGGTGCCAAAACATTTTCCGACAATTTTCCTGATTTGGTCTTCAAAGGCGAGTTTTGAATCGAAAACTACTCCCAGTTTCTTGACCTTTTGTTTAGGGGCTGGGAGATCCCCCAGAGACACTGGCCACCAAGCTGATCTCTATATTGAGGGAGTTCGGCCAACTAGCAGAATCTCCGTTTTGTTGGCCTTTAATTTTAGACAGTTGTTAGTCACCTAAGAGGCTACGTCCAATAAGCAGGGCTTAAACCAATCAGCAGAGATGGCGGTGGAATCGGACAGATTCACTACTAATTGGGTGTTGTCGGCATACGACACCACTTGAACATTATTACTTTTAATGATATCTGCCAGGGGTTTCATATACACATTAAACAAGGTAGGGCTCAAGATAGAGCCCTGGAGGACTCCTTTAGTGGAGTGGAACAGGTCCGAAACACAAGATTTTAAGTGTAACTCGGAATGATCGACCCTGCAAGAACGAACTAAACCATTCCAGGGTCTTACCTCTGATTCCAAAATCCTGAAGCCTCTGGATCAGTTTGACATGCGACACCATGTCGAAGGCTGTGCTCAGGGCGAGTAATATCAGGGCCGACGTTTGGCCCATGTCTGCATTCTGTCTCAGTGTTTACTCTGATAGGAGGAGGGCAGACTCTGTAGAGTACATTGCCCTAAAACTGGATTGTGTGGGGTCTAGTAACTCTTTGGACTCTAGGAAACTAGTAAGACAGTTATTAGCGTGCTTCTGTAGTATTTTTGCCCCAAATGGAAGGAGGGAAATAGGTCTCATGTTTTCTAGTATGGAAGGGTCAATGGAAAGATTTTTCCTAATAGGAATTACCATAGCATGTTTCCAAGGTTTGGGCACAGTGCCAGACATGATGGATAGCCTCAGAAGTTCTTGTAGGAGGCAGGCGATCACGGTAATCCCCAGCTGCGGAATTCTGGGAGGGGCTGGGTCGAGGGGGGAGCCTGATTTAATGGATGAAAAGATAGCACTAACTTCGGATATAGAAGGGAAAGGAAGATCCATTAACCCCTTCGCTGCTAGGCCTTTCCCCCCCCCCCAGTGCTAAGCCTTTTTTTGGCTATTTGGGGTTGTTCGCGCTTAGGCCCCTGTAACTTTTTGACCACATAAGGTATCCACGCCAAATTTGCGTCCTTTTTTTCCAACATCATGGGGATTCTAAAGGTACCCAGGGTTTGTGGATTCCCCTGGAAGGGACCCAGAAATTGGCCAAAATACAAGTAAACTTTGTTTTTTGTGGGGAAAATGGGAAAAAAGGGCTCCAGATGAAAGCATCTGGTTTTCTCCCTGCAAATGGTATCAAAAAAGGGGTTGTGGTGCTGAAATCACCATCTTCCCAGCTTTCAGGGACAAGCAGACTTTTGCCAGAAACCCGACATTTTTTACACAGTTTTGGCATTTTTCTGGGACATAGCCTATTTTTGCTATTTTTTGTGCTTTCAAACTCCTTCCAGTTAATGGTAGAAATAGGTATGAAAGCAATAATGGATCCTGGAAAGCCATACATTTTAGAGAAGTAGAGGAAATTCTGAATTCAGCAAGGGGTCATTTGTGTAGATCCTTCAAGGTTTCTTTATAGAAACCAACAGTTAAATATAGGAAAAATTGAAAATTTGTTGAAAAAAACAGCCATTTGTGTCAACGTTTTCACCTGTAACTTTTTCTAATTATGACAACTGTTTGAAAGCAATATACTGTTACATCCGCTGGACCTTTCTGGTTGTGGGGATATATAGGACTTGTAGGTTCACTAAGAACCCGACGAACCCAGAGCCAATAACTGAGCAGCTACTTGCAATGATTTTTTATTATATTCCGGGTATATAGCAATTAATCTGGGAAAATGTATACATGGAAAAATCGGTATGAAAGACACCTATGTTTTTCTGAAATGGGAACAAAATATAGAGTTTAGAAACAGTAGATATTTGCACATTTCCGAAATTGGGAATACTCATACTAGCATGAGAATTATAGGACATTTTTCAAAATGAGTTCTTTTTTACACATTGTCTTTCATTTGGAAGGCAGAAATGCATCGAAAGTCAATAGGTAATAACAGTTGCTCTACAATTCTGTGTTACCCTAAGTCTCCCGATAAAAATGGTACCTCACTTGTGTGGGTAGCCTTAGTGCCCACGACAGGAAACGGCTCAAAATGTAACGTGGACACACCACATTTTCACAATGAAAAATTACCCCTTTTTTGCAAAGTGCCTAGCTGTAGCTTTTGAACCCTAGCTCTGCCGGCACCTAGGGAAACCTAGCAAACCTATACATTTTTGAAAACTAGACACCCAGGGGAATCCAGGATGGGGTGACTTGACTGCCTCTCACCAGGTTCTGTTACCCAGAATCCCTTGCAAACCTAAAGAATTGTAAAAAAAAACCATTTTCCTCACATTTCTGTGGTGCAAAGTTCTAGAATCTGCGTGGATCCACAAAATTCCACCCACCCCGCGTTCCCCAAAGTCTTCAGAGAAAAATTGTACCTCACTTGTGTGGGTAGGCCTAGTGCCCGCGACAGGAAACAGCCCAAACGCAAGGTGGACACACCACATTTTCACAGTGAAAAATGACCCTTTTTTTGCAAAGTGCCTAGCTGTAGTTTTTGAACCCTAGCTCCGCCGGCACCTAGGGAAACCTAGCAAACCTATACATTTTTGAAAACTAGACACCCAGGGGAATCCAGGATGGGGTGACTTGACTGGCTCTCACCAGGTTCTGTTACTCAGAATTCCTTGCAAACCTAAAAAATTGTCAAAAAAACCACATTTTCCTCACATTTCTGTGGTGCAAAGTTCTAGAATCTGCGTGGATCCACAAAATTCCACCCACCTCGCGTTCCCCAAATACTTAAGAGAAAAATGGTACCTCACTTGTGTGGGTAGGCTTAGTGCCCGCGACAGGAAACGGCCCAAAATGCAAGGTGACACACCACATTTTCACAGTGAAAAATGACCCTTTTCTTGCAAAGTTCCTAGCTGTAGTTTTTGAACCCTAGCTCCGCCGGCACCTAGGGAAACCTAGCAAACCTATACATTTTTGAAAACTAGACACCCAGGGTAATCCAGGATGGGGTGACTTGACTGGCTCTCACCAGGTTCTGTTACTCAGAATCCCTTGCAAACCTAAAAAATTGTCAAAAAAATCACATTTTCCTCACATTTCTGTGGTGCAAAGTTCTGGAATCTGCGTGGATCCACAAAATTCCACCCACCTCGCGTTCCCCAAAGTCTTCTGAGAAAAATGGTACCTCACTTGTGTGGGTAGGCCTAGTGCCCGCGACAGGAAACGGCCCAAAACGCAAGGTGGACACATCACATTTTCACAGTGAAAAATGACCCTTCTTTTGCAAAGTGCCTAGTTGTAGTTTTTGAACCCTAGCTCTGCCGGCACCTATGGAAACCTAGCTAACCTATACATTTTTGAAAACTAGACACCCAGGGGAATCCAGGATGGGGTGACTTGACTGGCTCTCACCAGGTTCTGTTACCAAGAATCCCTTGCAAACCTAAACAATTGTCAAAAAAACCACATTTTCCTCACATTTCTGTGGTGTAAAGTTCTGGAATCTGCGTGGATCCACAAAATTCCACCCACCCCGCATTCCCCAAAGTCTTCAGAGAAAAATGGTACCTCACTTGTGTGGGTAGGCCTAGTGCCCGCGACAGGAAATGGCTCAAAACGCAAGGTGGACACACCACATTTTCACAGTGAAAAATGACCCTTTTTTTGCAAAGTGCCTAGCTTAGTTTTTTAACCCTAGCTCTGCCAGCACCTAGGGAAACCTAGCAAAACTATACATTTTTGAAAACTAGACACCCAGGGGAATCCAGGATGGGGTGACTTGACTGGCTCTCACCAGGTTCTGTTACCCAGAATCCCTTGCAAACCTAAAAAATTGTCAAAAAAAACACATTTTCCTCACATTTCTGTGGTGCAAAGTTCTGGAATCTGCGTGGATCCACAAAATTCCACCCACCCCGCGTTCCCCAAAGTCTTCTGAGAAAAATGGTACCTCACTTGTGTGGGTAGGCCTAGTGCCCGTGATAGGAAACGGCCCAAAACGCAAGGTGGACACACCACATTTTCACAGTGAAAAATGACCCTTTTTTTGCAAAGTGCCTAGCTGTAGTTTTTGAACCCTAGCTCTGCCGGCACCTAGGGAAAACTAGCAAACCTATACATTTTTGAAAACTAGACACCCAGGGGAATCCAGGATGGGGTGACTTGACTGGCTCTCACCAGGTTCTGTTACCCAGAATCCCTTGCAAACCTAAAAAATTGTCAAAAAAAACAATTTTCCTAACATTTCTGTGGTGCAAAGTTCTGGAATCTGCGAGGATCCACAAAATTCCACCCACCCCGCATTCCCCAAAGTCTTCCGAGAACAAAGGTACGACACTTCTGTGGGTAGGCCTAGTGCCCGCGAAAGGCAAGGGCCCAAAACGTATTGAGGCAACATCAAAATTGCCTATCACAAAACAACCTGGTTTTGCAAGGGGGGTCACCTGGGTTTTTGGCCCCGTGCTCTGCGGCCAGCTAGGGAAACCTACCAAACTCACACATTTCTGAAAACTAGACCCCCGGGGGATTCCAGGGAGGTATGGCTTGCGTGGATCCCCAAACGTTTTCTTACCCATAATCCCCTGCAAACCTCAAATTTAGCTGAAAAAAATCACTTTTTCCACACATTTTTGTGTGGGAAAGTTGTGGCATCACCGGGCTGACACAAATTTCCTACCACCCAGTGTTCCCCCGGGTCTCCCGATAAAAATGGTGCCTCACTCGTGTGGGAGGCCCAAGTACCCGCGACAGGCAAGGGCCCAAAACGTAGTGAGGCGACATCAAAATTGCCTATCACAAAACAACCTGGTTTTGCAAGGGGGGTCACCTGGGTTTTTGGCCCCGTGCTCTGCGGCCAGCTAGGGAAACCTACCAAACCCACACATTTCTGAAAACTGGACACCCGGAGAATTCCAGGGACGTGTGGCTTGCGTGGATCCCCCAACGTTTTCTTACCCAGAATCCCCTGCAAACCTCAAATTTAGCTGAAAAAATCACTTTTTCCACACATTTTTGTGTGGGAAAGTTGTGGCATCACTGGGCTGACACAAATTTCCTACCACCCAGTGTTCCCCCGGGTCTCCCGATAAAAATGGTGCCTCACTCGTGTGGGAGGCCCAAGTACCCGTGACAGGCAAGAGCCCAAAACGTAGTGAGGCGACATCAAAATTGCCTATTACAAAATGTTTTGGTCCCTTGCCTGTCGCGGGTACTTGGGCCTCTCACACGAGTGAGCACTATTCTATCGGGAGACCCGAGAACACTGGATGGTAGGAGACTTGTGTCAGCCGGTGATGCCACAACTTCCACACAAAATGTGTGGAAAAAGTGATTTTTTCAGCTAAATTTGAGGTTTGCAGGGATTCTGGTAAGAAAACGTTGGGGGATCCACAAGCCACACCTCCTGGAATCCCCGATTGTCTAGTTTTCAGAAATGTGTGGTTTGGTAGGTTTCCTAGCTGGCCGCAGAGCACGGGCCAAAACCCAGGTGACCCCTTGCAAAACCAGGTTGTTTTGTGATAGGCAATTTTGATGTAGCCTCACTACATTTTGGGCCCTTGCCTGTCGTAGTACTTGAGCCTCCCACACGAGTGAGCACCATTTTATCGGGAGACCTAGGAATACTGGGTGGTGAAATTACTAGAGCTTGTCCCAGGATGCTTGTTTCCGGTCCAGGGAAGACATGGCTTGGCAGTTCGGGCTGGACTGTTCCCATGAGGCACAGGGTCAGACTGATTTGCATATGGCCATGTCTGAACTGGGGTGGCGGAGTGAGCTAAAGAATGATGATGGATTAAACCCAGATCAGTTGACTGGGGGTGAGTGCTTGCAATGTTCAACACTCCGTCCATCATCCCCTTTGATTTTGCTATGTTCGCCCTAAGTTGGCAGGGTATGCCCAGACGTGGGTCCCTTGCTCACTTTGCCACTGGATTCAAGATAGCCTGGCTGATGACGGCTGTAAGCCAGAAACCGGTCCCAGGATGCTTGTTTCCGGTCCAGGGAAGACATGGCTTGGCAGTTCAGGCTGGACTGTTCCCATGAGGCACAGGGTCAGACTGATTTGCATATGGCCATGTCTGAACTGGGGTGGCGGAGTGAGCTAAAGAATGATGATGGATTAAACCCAGATCAGTTGACTGGGGGTGAGTGCTTGCAATGTTCAACACTCCATCCATCATCCCCTTTGGTTTTGCTATGGTAGGAAATTTGTGTCAGCCCGGTGATGCCACAACTTTCCCACACAAAAATGTGTGGAAAAAGTGATTTTTTTCAGCTAAAGTTGAGGTTTGCAGGGGATTCTGGGTAAGGAAACATTGGGGGATCCACGCAAGCCATACCTCCCTGGAATCCCCCGGGTGTCTAGTTTTCAGAAATGTGTGGGTGTGGTAGGTTTCCCTAGCTGGCCGCCGAGCACGGGCCAAAAACCCAAGTGACCCTCCTTGCAAAACCAGGTCATTTTGAGATAGGCAATTTTGATGTCGCCTCACTACATTTTGGGCCCTTGCCTGTCGCGGGTACTTGGGCCTCCCACACGAGTGAGGCACCATTTTTATCGGGAGACCCGGGGGAACAGTGGGTGGTAGGAAATTTGTGTCAGCCCGGTGTTGCCACAACTTTCCCACACAAAAATGTGTGGAAAAAGTGATTTTTTCAGCTAAATTTGAGGTTTGCAGGGGATTCTGGGTAAGAAAACGTTGGGGGATCCATACAAGCCACACCTCCCTGGAATCCCCCGGGTGTCTAGTTTTCAGAAATGTGTGGGTTTGGTAGGTTTCCCTAGCTGGCCGCCGAGCACGGGGCCAAAAACCCAGGTGACCCCCCTTGCAAAACCAGGTCATTTTGAGATAGGCAATTTTGATGTCGCCTCAACACGTTTTGGGCCCTTGCCTGTCGCGGGTACTTGGGCCTCCCACACGAGTGAGGCACCATTTTTATCGGGAGACCCGGGGGAACGCTGGGTGGTAGGAAATTTGTTGTTTCTTTCTGCAGCGTGAAAACTTTGGCACAATAATGCACGGAAAATGTGACAGACACATTTTGAGGTTTGCAGGACATTGTGGGTAAGATAACTTGTTGGGATCCACAAGAGAGACATCACCATGTAATCCCATGGGTGTTTAGTTTACCACAATATGTACAGTTGGTAGGTTATTCTTAGATGGAATGTACACCTTGGCAGAGAGACTAAAAAGACAAAGATTACTGCACAGCCATCTATTCCTCAAGCACCCACACATACTGGTTGGATTTGGCACGAGGGCGAGTGATGGTTCAGTATATAAAATTTTATTAACAAGAGATTTCACAAAAATGAAATGCACTGTCAATAATTGAAAGGACAAAAAACTGAACCAGTGACTCGCAGCTCGTGAGCTGTAAAGCCACGTCAAGGCCCCAACCACTTTACAGGCCATTCACGCACCTTTCATACGTGATACACACAAGACCATTCACACCACCAGGCACGAAACCAACACATTACACCATACACAAAAAGGGACAAGGTACACCCTGCTTGAGAAAGACAGAAAAGACAAATATTTATGAACAACCACCTATTCTTCAAGCACACAGACATACTGGTTGGATTTGGCACGAGGGTGAGTGATGGTTCAGTATATACAGAGATTTCACAAAAATGAAATGCACTGTTAATAATTGAAAGGACGAGAAACTGAACCATTGACTCACAGCTCATGAGCTGTAAAGCCACGACAAGGCACCAACTGCTTTACAGGCCATTCATACACCTTTCATACGTGTGACACATACAAAACCATTCACACCGCCAGCCGCGGGCCCAGCACATTACAACACTCACACCAGCAGACAGCGCCATTCAAGGGCCCATCACTTTCACACGCCCACATTCCTGACACAGCAACCACACCAGCTCACAGATTGCGTGGAGTGGCGTTTAGCTAGCAGAGTGTGTAGTGACCAGCATCAAGTCACTACTCACACACCGCCAGCCAAGCACCCATCCACGCACACCGCCAGCCAAGCACCAATCCACGCACACCGCCAGCCAAGCGCCAATTCACGCACACCGCCAGCCAAGCGCCAATCCACGCACACCACCAGCCAAGCGCCAATCCACGCACACTGCCAGCCAAGTGCCAGTCCACTCACCGCCAGCCAAGCGCCAGTCCATGCACACCGTCATACATTTTTTTTAAACAAGAAAGAAAACACAAACCAATTGCAACTAAATACAAAACTATAACTACAAAAACAATAGCAGTAACTAAAGACATCATTCTATTGCCAAACGTTAAACTGAACAACTATATAAAACTATACAGACCAGGCAGTACACTATTAGACTCACGGTTGCTCCCAAAAACTCTTTTGAGTGTGATACAATCTGAATCTTGTGGGCACACACAGCCCAGGATTAGAAGGACAATCGGCACAGTGCATACGACTCTCCTTCTGCACACCTCTTCGAGAGCAGACTCTACATCTCTTACAGGGATTGTTTTTTTGGGTGTGGGAGGAATTAAATCAGGAAAGTGGCGATCTTTCAATCTAGCCACATCCTCCACCACTCCAACTCTAGGAACACTTGCCTGTTCCACAACAACAAGGCTGCCTATCACAGACTCCTGAAACTGAACAAAAGTCATCTTTGACGCAGGAGAACACTCCTTGTACACAACAAAAGCATTGAAAGTTGCTAAATTGAAGAGATGGATGGCCAACTTCTTATACCAAATGTAAGCCTTACGAATAGCAGTGCAAGGTTCCAACCTCTGATCTACTCTATCAACACCACCCATGTGCTTATTATAGTCTAAAATGCACACAGGTTTGCACACTTCACCAAGCTGACCCCAAACAGTCACAGCTGAAGTACTCTCATCATGAATGGTAGTCAGCATGTACACATCCCTCCTGTCCACAAATTTCACAGCTAGCAGTTCCTCACTACGCAAGGCACTGCACTGTCCCCTCTGAAGCTTTTTGCAAACAAGCTCTTTTGGGTAACCTTTACGGTTAGAGCGGATTGTGCCACAAGCAAAAGTGTCCACTTTGAACAATTCTTTAAACAATTGCACAGCAGTGTAGAAGTTATCAAGGTCCAAATGGTGGCCTCTGTTAAACAGTCCTCTAGCAAGGTCCCACACAATTTTCTCTGAAACTCCAAAAGTGGACAGACAACCAGGGGGGTCAATAGTGGAATCTCTACCAGTGTACACCCGGAAATTAAAGACATATCCTGTCCTACTCTCAGACAACAATTACAGCTTAATTCCATAACGTGCCCTCTTTCTAGGAATGTACTGCCTAAAAACCAAATGGCCCTTGAACAGGACCAAAGACTCATCAGCAGATATTTCTTTGCCTGGAGTATAGATCTCTGAAAATCGATCTACAAAGTGATCAAGAACAGGCCGAATCTTAAAAAGACGGTCACAGTCAGGGTTATCTCGTGGCAACGCCAAAGCATTATCAACAAAATGCAGCATCCGAAGCAAAAGTAAATACCGATCACGACTCATAATTGCAGGAAATATGGCCGTTGCCATCAAGGGACTGGTAGACCAATATGAAGCCAGGGACGGCTTCCTTATCAAGCCCATCAAAGAAGTCAAACCCCAAAACTTCTTCATCTCATCCAGATTTGTGGGAGTCCACCGGGTAGCTCTAGAGCGGGGCCTAAGTCTGGCACTGTTGTCCCTCAAAAACTGTTCAGCATACAAATTAGTCTGCTCAACAATCTCACCCAAAAATACATCATCCATGAACAACTGAAAAAACTGTATAGGCAAACAATTTACACAATCCACTCTACACCCTGCATCACCACTAAAGGCAGGCAGCACCGGCTGCACCATGTTTGGATCAACCAAGAGTCCAGCACTTCCAGTAGGAAGCCTAGCAGCCTCAGGCTGCAATCCAGATGCCTCTTGCACCATCGGCACAGCAGTGTCCTCCTCTAAAACAGGCACTTCATCTGCACTGAGAGTAGCTTCATCCGCACTGAGAGTATCTTCATCATCCGATGATTCCATGTGGAGGGAAAACTCACTGCCTGAATCTTCCCCTCCCTCCTCTCCCTCAGACGCACTGTCAGTCTCATAATCCTGCTCAGAGGAAGACTCAAAAAGCATACCAACCACCTGCTGAGCAGTCATTCTACGGCTAGCCATAATGCTTACTAATAAAGGTAACTTGTCAAACAAGTCAACAACAATAAACCCTTTGTAAAAAAAGAAATGCACAAAATGTAGCTTTATCACAAAGACCTATATACTCCAACACTATACCACTCACTTGCCAGAAGCAGCTAGACTCACCACCACCTACTCTGCACAGACACAGTAAGGATCAAGAATATCCCACTAAAAAGAAAAAGAAAAGAAAATTACACATAAGACAATGCAAAGCACATCGCAAAGAATTTCATGCTCAAACCACTAACTAAATATGCTGCCATTATGACACCACTAACAAAAAAATTCATTCATGCATGACAATAATACTCATTTGGAGTAAATACAACAAAAATGTTTTTCTTACCAAAAAAATGCAAATACGCAAAACTGCAGAACAACCACTGCCGAAACCGCAAACAGGAATCAAGCTTTACACTAGAATAAAAAGGAGAAAAAAAACATTACAATCACATATGCAAATAATGCACCAGTCCACACACAATCCACCAGCCAAGCTAAGGGGTAGGTGGGCCTAAGAGTATAAATAAAATATTCACCCCCGTAAAAGGGGAGCTACCCTTGCCCTTGAGGCCACTCCCCAACACAAAAATTTAAAAACCCCTGTTGTCTAGTGGCTTCTGCCCCCCTTGGGGGCAGATGGGCCTAAAAACATACTGCTAATCTGCCACCTAAAGAGGACAGAAATGGCCACAATCATCCTCCCATAAAGGGGAGCGACTCTTGTCCAAGGGGCCGCTCCCCAACATAAAAAAAAAAATAACCCTGGTGGCATAGTGGCCATACAAAAAAAAAAAAGAAATCAGCCAATCTGCCCCTCAGGGGGGCAGAAACGGCCAAATTCATGTTCCCCAAAGGGGAGTGACCCTTGCCCAAGGGGCCACTCCCCACAAAGTATTCCCTGGTGGTCCAGTGGGCCACTTTTAAAAAAATGGCAAAATCTGCCCCCCAGGGGGGCAGACAAAGCCAAAACACATTGCCCCCATAAGGGGAGCGACCCTTGCCCAAGGGGCCACTCCCCACAAACAAATCCCTAGTGGTCTAGTGGGCCCAAACATGGAAAGACACAGCCCCCAAAGGAGAGCGACCCTTGCCCAAGGGGTCACTCTCCCCCCCAAAAAATCACTGGTGGCCTAGTGGGCCCTAGATTAAAAAAAGGCGAAATCTGCCCCCCCCCCCGCCTTGGGGGCAGACAGACAAAAACATAGCCCCCAAAGGGGAGTGACCCTTGCCCAAGGGGCACTCCCCACAAAGTATTCCCTGGTGGTCCAGTGGGCCACTTTAAAAAAAAATGGCGAAATCTGCCCCCTAGGGGGGAGACAAAGCCAAAACACATTGCCCCCATAAGGGGAGCGACCCTTGCCCAAGGGGCCACTCCCCACAAACAAATCCCTGGTGGTCTAGTGGGCCAAACATGGCGAGACACAGCCCCCTAAGGAGAGCGACCCTTGCCCAAGGGGTCACTCTCCCCCCAAAAAATCCCTGGTGGCCTAGTGGGCCCTAGATTAAAAAAAAAAGGCAAGGATCTGCCCCCCCATGGGGGCAGACAGCCAAAATCATAGCCCCCAAAGGGGAGTGACCCTTGCCCAAGGGGCCTCTCCCCACAAAATACTCCCTGGTGGTCCAGTGGGCCGCTTTAAAAAAAAATATGGTGAAATCTGCCCCCCAATGGGCAGACAAAGCCAATAATAATATCCCCATAAGGGGAGCGACCCTTGCCTAAGGAGCCGCTCCCCCAAACAACAAAACAACTGGCCCTTAAAAAAAAAATCCCTGGGTCTAGTGGGCATTCCTGCTGCACGATCGCACAATCGTGCAGCAGGAATGCACAAAAGAGGCATCGGGGGGAAAGGAAAACCCTTTCCTTTCCCCCAATGCCTCTTTTGATTAAATCCCCCATCCCCCGAGGAGAAACTCACCTCCTCTCTTCCCAACGCGCTGGAAGCAAATGGCTTCCACCGCGTTGGGAATCCTCCAATGACGTCAGCGCGCCTCGCGCCATTGATGACGTGGAGGGGAGGGCGGTGGGAGGCAGGGGAAGTGTTTCCCCTGCCTTCCCCGGTGGGGGCCCGTAGATCGGCGGCCCACGGGGGGAGCGCCAGCGCTTCCCCCGTGGGTGGGTGCTAGGACGGCCGGGAGCCGTCCGACGCACACGCCACCCGTGACGTCGGACGGCTCCCGGCCGTCCGACGCACGGAAAAGGTTAAGTCACCTGGTTGGTTGTTCTCTAATCCTAACAGTGCCTTCTTTCCTTAAAGAATCCGGAAAGTTTTCGTAAATTTTGGTCACTTTGTCGGAGAAGAAAGTTGCGATGTTGTTGCACAATTCACGCGAGGGAGAAATGTTAGATGAGATTCCTTCAGAGTTCGTGAGTGATTTAAGCAAGGAAAATAATTCCTTGGTCGGATTTCTGGCTGAGTCGATCATCTGAGCATAGTATTCCTTGCGTTCTGATCTTATGCGTTTGTGGTAGGTTTTAAGTGCCTCTTTAAGGCATGTGCGGCAATCTGTGCTATAATCCTTCCGCGCTCAAGGCGTTTACATTGTTTTTTCAGTGAGGCAAGTTGTTCATTAAACCAGGGTGCTGAAGGCAACGCTCTAACATTCTGTCTCAGGACCAGGGGCGCTAGGGTATCAATAGTTTTTGTCAACCATGCCTCATATTTTAATGTGGCGTCCGCCATCTGGTCTTCTTGTTCGATGTTCGGTTTAGTATTTTCCAAGAAATGACTCGGGTGTTACTTTAGCCCAGTTCCTTGTTCGAATGGGCGGTGCTAAGGAATTATCCTGATGGCTGCTAAACGGAACCGAGAAGGGGACCAAGAAGTGGTCCGTCCAAAGTAGTTTCACTGGGTCTTCCACTAGAATATAGGGGTCATACTAAAAAATAGGATCTGGCGTATGGCCCTTCTCGTGCGTGGGACCTACCGCTAACTGAGATAGCTGGAGAGTTTCTAAGGCTTTAATAAGAGATAGGGCTGTCTGACAATCCTGAGATTCTAGATGGAGATTGAGATCCCCTAGTATAATCAGTTTTTTATGCCTCAAAGCCAGTGAAGTGGAATAATCCATCAGCTTAGAAATGAAATTCGTTGCAGGGCCCGGGGGTCGGGTTGGGTCGGTACAGCAATAGACCTGTGAAGATTGATTGCTAGACAAGTTAATCGAGAACTGCGCCGCCTCACTTTCAAGAGAATCTACCTTGTTGAGGGAGCATTTCCAGATTTGCTTAAAGATAATTGCAATCCCACCCTCTCTTTGCCCTACACGGTCGCATCTCACAATGCTATATCCCAGAGGCAAGGCATCCAGAATGTCCAACTCAGAACATTCACCCAGCCACGTTTCAGATAGAAAGAGTGCATCCGGGGCTTGCTCACTAAGTATGCTGTAAATTTCTGTTTTGTGTTTAGGGAGGGCGCGACAGTTTAACATTAAACTTTTGAAAGAACTATTCTGGGAACTTTTTTTACATTCTGTCTGGTACTACTAATCCTGCTCTGGTCAATTGAGAAAGTACAATGGCTACATTGTGTTTTACCTTCACCTACCTGAATGGCACCTTTGCAGGCCTCTTGTATTTGGGGGGCCAGGTTCCTAAGAGTATGCGATGAAAATTGCATCCAATGGATTTTAAAACGGGCAGGGGGACAGGCCCCTGGCCTCGGGCAGCCGCGGATGGGTGCAGACGGGCATACCTTTGGCACGCCGGCTGCTCGCCCGCGCATCAGCCATTTTCAAATAGCCTCGTCGGAGGAGGTCGAAGGGAATCCGGCAAATCAGGAAGAGAAGGGGCGGGGCCGGCCACAGAGGACGGGCGCCACCCGGACGTCAGGAGAGCAACGTCTGGGTGGCGCCCACTGTGACGTGAGGAAGAGCCGCTGCTACGGGTCTCAATGCTGCAGCTGGGGACTAATTGTCCCAGAATTCCCTCTGCTTTTCACAGCTGATCTTCGTTGACCTCGCCTCATAAGAAGCGCTGCGGTCTCGCTGTTTGGGACCGGTGCGGGCCGAGCCAGGGGCAGGCCCATCAGCGCACGGAGGAGCCCGGAGGAGGCTGGGCCCCCCTCTGACTTCTTTGCCAAGGAATCATTTGCACACCTGTTTTATGGTAGGAACTATTTTTATTTATTTATCTGTCTTTTTTTTGTGTGGACTGGCCCTAGCCTGTGTCGTATCCCACGATGGGGAAGAGAAAGGCAGCAGAGGTAACAATCGGGTTACCAACTGCAAAAAAGGGCACTAGCTCAGCAGAAGCAAACTCTGTAATAGACAGAATAGATGGCTTGCTAGTTGAAGTGGAGGAAATTCTAAAATCACCAAATGATCAAATATCACCTACTAAACCAAAATCCCACTGTAATGGAGCCAAGAGGAAAAAAATGAAGAAAGGGTCCCTGACATGTTTAAGCAGAATAAGACTTTGATCCTACCTACTAATGGACCTCCTGTGAGCTCTGCTTTGCCCTGTACCTCTATAGGCCAGGATATAGGAGAGAAAAACGGGACTCTAGTTAATTCAAATATAATTTATGAAAATAGATTTGCTGTGCTTAGTCTGCAGGGGGAGGGTGTATCAGCAATTGATTGTGTTCCCATACATAGTACGACCCCTGATGTTGCAAAATTGATGGAAATGATTGAAGGGTGAGGTGAAAAGGCCGCGAGCTGTGAATGGTTATTGAATACATAGAAGAGAAAAGCAATAACCTTAAACATACCGTGGGAGACCAAATGAGCCCTACTCATTCAGTGCCACAGGGGAGGGGGGGCATTATTACAACGGTTGCCAACCATTCATCACAGAGTCAAATAGAACAGTACAACTTAGACTCTGCTCTCACTCTTAGATATAGGGAATTGCCCCAAATGCAGATGTGTGATAAAGGAGGTAGGGATGTGTGCTTAAAGGCATAGGTGGAATGGGTGGTTGCCCCAAGAACCCAGAATCTTCTAGAGAGAGACTGACTGTGAGGCCCTGTGCTGTCACCAAAACCTCCTGTCCTGTAGAACGCTCATCTAGGCTTAGGGGCTAGTCTGTTGAGAAAGGGGTGCAGCCACCTAGTCCATATCCAGTAAGCCAGAACCAATTTTTCTCATATCTGGCAACCAGGATCACTCCGGGGCAGGAGGACCAGGACTCCCTTATTAACAAAGTCGCTCACTGGTTCAAGAACACAAAAGGGTGCTACTGAGTAATTTGGAGCGACATCATAAGTGCTGAGCGGATAGTGACTATGGGACAACAGGAAGATGTAGTAAGAGTGATTTGGAAAAATCGGGATCTGGTAGATGGTTTACTGTCCATGGACGCCCGTAGGATTTATTTGGCTGAAACAAAAATCCAGATTAGATACAGGTTTAATTATGAAGTCCAGTAGCACACTGGAGGGAACGGACCAGGCTTAGGTGGGAATAACATAGTGAGCTATTGCGATTTACTGCCTAGTATCACAGTCCTTACTCCGCTCCCCTGCAAGGTTAGACAGGGTCCTACTGCTCCTGAGCTAGAAAGGGAAGCAAGACTTAAAACTGCAGCTAAAGTGCCCACTATTGTAAAAACTACGACATCTAACCATATGATGCTGAGCAGTGACATTGTTCAATCTTGTAAGGCTCTTTCTACGAGTTTTCGGTCTGGCAGCAAGCCCCTTGGCCGAGGCATTGGTAGACCCTATGGGCAACCCCCATATAAGGAGTTTAAATCTGAGGGGTTCTAACATCTTGTCTGACACTCATTAAGGGAACATGTTAGCAGCAAAAGGGATTCCCTCACCGCCCTCTACATCTTCCCAAACACAACCTGTAGTTTGCAATCTAATCTCCTGAAATGTTGTGGGTCTGAAAGCTAAGGTCGCCGATTCTGACTGGGGGGCATTCATGGATGATTTTGATCTTTTCCTCCTACAAGAGACCTGGTGTATTGAGCCGGTGTACAGACCAGGGTATACTACCGTTCATTGCCCAGCTGTCTCACAGGGGAGGGGGCGGCCTGCGGGTGGTCTTATAATTTGGGTAAAGATCTCGTTAGCCTATGTAATTACAAGGATACATTTAGATACTCCGGATATTCTAGGAGTCAAACTAGAGAAAGATGAGCTCACCCTGTACATTTTTAATGATTATAATAGTTGTAGGGGGTGAACAGGCTCTCTCATATACTATCTATGTAAGAGGAGGGTATAGAATATCTCCCACAAGATAAGTTTTAATTGTCACAAGAGATTTTAATGTCACCTTTGAGCCCCCTGGTCCCGTATGTTATGATATAACTGAAGATGAGGATACAGCTTGGGGTATCCCTCATCTTGACCTCCCCCCAGTTAAAAGGGGCTCTGCAGTGGCTACGCAGTTGTTGGGGCTTCCTCTTTGGTTGGGGCTGAGAGCCTGTGATGGCAGGGCCAGTTCAGATAGAAGGGGTGTCCATACTTTTAAAAGAGATGACCAGAAAAGTTGTATTGACTATATATTTTTACCATTAAAAATGTGGGCTGCCATGATCCATATGGCGGTTGTTGAAATATACAAAGCGATCATAATGCGCTTAATTTAAAAATCAATAGTACGGGTTTTCGAAATCATCCCCACCCTATTTTCAAAATGACAGGTAAACTTTGCCTCTTTAATAATAGACATGCCTTTTAATGCTCTCATGAGAGACAGGACAACAGTGTCTTAGCAAAAATCTTTGAGTTGGTTGCTAATACCCCTTGAGAGAATCCAAAATGATGCCTCCCGTAACTGCCTCAAACTATTTGTAAATAACATCCATGACCAGTTTTCTAATGACCTACAGGTATTATTAACTAAAGAGCCAGGTAAGGCAAGTAAGCCGAAATTACGCGGCTCCTGGTTCAATAGTCAGTGCAGGGCAGCCAGGGTACACCTCCGCAGGGCACTAAAGGCTGGTATTGGAGCGCAAATTTCCGCCGCTAGGAAGTGTTACAAAGATACCTTGTCAGCAGCACCAAGATCATGGGAACTGATGATCTGGGTAACTCTGGTCGGGGCATCTAGGGAGGTGGTTAGCAAGCTCTTTTGTTGCACATTGGCCCATGGTTGCTGACAGATCAAGACCCCCACTGACCTTCATCTCCAGCATCAGGTTTGGGTCCAACACTTTAAAAAAGTCTATGCATCAAGGGTTCCCTATGCTCTAAACACTAGTGATGGAGCAGGGTTTTGCGTAAAAAAAACCTGTTCGGATTAAACCCTCAGTAACACATATTAACAGTGTGCGGTGAAAATCTTTTATTAATAAATGCTAAACATGGGGAAATGCTTTTGCGCATGTGTAAAATTAATTTGTGTATTAATGCATGAAACTAGGCCGCAAGCTGCTTTGATAAAACTAATGCTGCTTTTGTGCACGCTAATAATATTTCGCTAGGAATAACATAACATGGCTGTGCATGGGTTAGTGCAAATGCTGGGATGGTGCACAAAATGAAATTACATTTCTTGAAAATAATAAATGTTTTATGTTCTGTTCTTGTAGAAAAGTAAGCATGGGCCTACACTTCTGCATGCCAGTTTTGGGTTAACTTTCCTGAAAAGAAAATACGAAATAAATGAGCTTTGAATGAGGAGAGAATGCAGAGGCAATAGAAATGTCCTTCATGTTATGCTGACTGTCTACCAAGGTTACGGAAGAAGGAGGATAAGATTACAAATAAAAGCGATGCAACTTCCTCACGAGATGGCAGAGGTGAACAAAAGAGGCATAGAGATTTGCAACATTCAAGGAACTGCAGGAAATGTCATTGTGTTTAAAGTTGTTTCTTGGGATGATTCTGATGTAATGCTTAATGTTTGAACAAAGGGGTGTCTAATAAAATGGACATGAGGAGAGTGGTGTGACAGAACACCCCCATTATTAGCCAATGAGAGATAGACTTTGGTTGCTAATTGAAACAAATGTGGGTTGTAAATTTAGGTTATAGGGAATAATTGAAAGTCCCCAGTGAGTGTGTTTTTAGGGTTGGCTGGTGTTTAGCTAGTGGGAGATCGTCGCTGTCGTCGGTTTGCTGTTTCCAGATAGAGGCCTACCTGATTCCTGTCTCCTGACCTAATCTTTGTCACTCGACGCTACTTGAATGGCCTTCCTGCCCTGACTGGCCAGTGGGGTAGTTTCCCTGAATCTTACTTGGGTTAGTATAGATAATCTTCTTAATTTGCATATTCATTTGCAAATGTATTTTGTCTCTGAAACATTTCTCTCTACGCCTATCCACTCCTTCAATGCATTGTTTATTTGATATGAGTTTGAATTTATACATTGCCAATGTTCTCTCTCTCTGTGATAATCCATAATTTGCATTTTCGTGTAACTGTACTTGAGCATTTATTCTTACATTATTTACGATAAACAACATAAACTATACACTGAGTCTGTTATTATTAAATAAGTACTAATTATTGCTATCAACTACTCAACTCTAGGTCCGATCACCATAATTATTAGTAAAGAGAAATGCAGGTTCAAAGGTGTATTTAGTGTGTTAGGAATAAACTTGCATCACACTGAACCCCAGCGTGAAGGCATTAAGTTAGGGTAGAGTATATGGGCCTGTGTGTGAAAATTATCGATCCCTGATCGGTGGATCAGTTTTTGGTAGCAGAGGATGGTTAATTATTGATTAGTTTGGAAATAATTAATGATTATTGATTTATTGATTATTAATATGAAAAGTTAGTGTCTTTGTTATATGTTGTTTTGAAGTATGGGTACGGAGTTACCTAAGATCCTAGGATGATGTTATTTTAGCCTAAGCGGCAGAAGAATAGTGTGAGAAGGGTATCACACTGCAGAAGTACTTTGTCTGTTGTTTTAATATCGAACAGCGAAAGGCTGACAATGCCAATATAGGGACATATTTGAGTAAAAGAAGGTTGCATGAAATAGTGAAAGGTCCGCTTCCGAAACTCTGGCCTTACATCCCCAAAGGAGTACCAAGACCTCTTTCTGAAAGGAAAGTCCTCTTCCGAAACTTTGACTAGTATCCCCAGAGGAGTACCAAGACCTCCTTTAACTTGATTGAGAGTAGAGTAGCGCTGGTCGTTATTTTACTAGGAGTAAAAGAAAAACTCTTCGAGTGAATCGAACTATCTCTTTTATTAGTGGAGCAGACAAAGTAGCATTGTTTTGTGTTGTTTCTAACAAGAAATAGTTAAGAAAAACGTAGAAAATACATTGCCGTATTATTTTGTAAAGGGAGGGTCAGTAGCAGGAGTAATACTGACGTCACAAAAAGCCGTGCTGGCATTGGTCAGGCAGTGGGCGTGAAGAGAGCCGTGATTGATTTGGTTGCTGTGAGACGCGCTAGCATTGGTTGAGATGGCGGATACGTAGTGAGCCGTAATTGGTCGGTTGCTGTGAGCCGCGCTGGTATTGGTTGTGATTTAGCGAATAGAGTGAGAGGATTTACAGAAGTTTTCTCTTGTTTGTTTTGGTTAATTAGCGAGAAAAGGAGTGTTTAAAAATGAAGATGGTAAAAAGAATAAAAGATTTCTTCAAAAAAGACAAGCCAATAGTTACTAGAGAGGGACTTCCTATTCCACCTCCGAGAACGCCTGCTTCTTTTATGATGTTGGAACGTGGGTATCATACGTATACATGGTTAGAGAACTGGATGAGTTATACAGAAAATGATGGAGTTTTAGCTTTCCCAGAGCATGGTACATTTAACGTAAGGATTTTGGAGAACTTGAGAGGACGAATGAATTTATTAAAGCCAAGTCCTAGACCTACGCAGTATGAAGCGCTTGAAGAATGGGAACATGAGGCATATAAGCGGGAGAGAGATAGGAATGGAATTAAATACAGAAATATTATAACGAGATATTCTGAGGCTAGATGGGATAATCAAAAGAAAAGATGGAGGAGAGATGTAAGTGCGGATGGATTATATCCAGTAATAGCTGCTGAGGATCAGACTGGAGGCAAAGTAAAGAGAATAAGAATAATTTAGAGACTTCAGAACTAGATAATGACTCGGATGAGATTGATGATGAGTTGTTAAATGAAATATTATTAAAGAGACCTCCACCATATCAAGAAAGTTCAGGAGAAACAGTTCCAAATGCACCACTAATTGAAATACAAGTTCCTCAGGTTCCATAAGCTCTACAATCTCCACAAGTTTCACAGGTTACACAAGTTCCGGTAGCTTCACATACTCGAGTAGTGTTGCAAGAAAAAGAGGTTGACATGTTGAATAAAGCAAGAGAAGAGTTGACTCAGAGAATTAGTCAGATGAGTCTGAATGCAGAAGCATTATCGGTACCAGTAACGATTGGTCCTATAGTTCCATTGTATGGTGAGAATCAGAATATATCAAGAGTACATGCATTGACAATTCCCGTAAATAATGCCAGAAATGTTAGTGGATCAGAACAGGTTGAGATGAGTACCTCATTGATTGATCTTCCAGTGGGTGAAAATGTAATTGAAACACCAAAGAGAAGTGTACAGATGGATCCTAGAAAAATAGTGCACAGTGTCAATGAAACAACTCCATTGTCAGGGAGTTTGGTGGGTCCTTCGCCAGAGGAGTTAGATGACTGGATAAGAGGAATGGAAAAGAATAAGTCACAATCGAGTATAGATATAGCTAGTTTGAGAGTGGATCTGGAAGAAATTATTATTGGTACAATAAGTCCAGAAAGATTGAGTAAGTATCAAGATGAAGAGTTGTTGTTTTTGTGTAAGAATATTACATGGAAAGCAAGGAATCTACATGAGAGGTTAGCAGAAGCTGCACAAGAATATGGAGTAGACATAGAAAAGTCTAAAGTTTTGCAGAAAACGTATAGATTGGATTTTACTGATAAGGATTTGGAGAGTTTGAATACGTCTGGTAAACGATTGCAAATAAAAGAATTAATGAATACCTTGAAGAAATGGGGAGATTTAGACCGGTGGAAAGGTAGATGGGCGAAAAAGAAGGTAGAAATGCTTGCAAGTAAAAATGCGTCTTTATTTCCATTAAGAGAAACAGGACAGGCTGAAATGGTATGCCCAATGAGAGAAGTTCCAGGTGGTGGATATGTTCACGTTCCCTGGTCAAGACAGGATATATTATCCTTTACGAATGATTTTCCCAGGTTGAGGGAGAAACCTGTCGAGTGGTACAAACAGGTAGAGAGGTTTGTAAAAGTTTCAAAAGTTTTGTTAAAGGATCTAGATGGTTTCTTTGAGATTGTAGTTCCAGCTGACTTATGGACTGAATGTAAAATTACTGTTGACTGGCCAAAAGAAGAATATCCTAGAGATGTGAAAACAGGAGCACCTTCAGATGAAGTGATGAAAAAGAATAATCAAGTAATTACTTTCCTGAAAAGTAAAATTTCTCCAAAAGAAACAGATTGGGTTAAAATTGATAGGACAACCCAGGAGCCCAAAGAATCGGTACATGCTTATTATGAAAGGTTGTTACAGGTGTTCAAACAGTATAGTGGTTTTGAAAGTATAGGTGACAAAGATATGGGACACTTTGTGTATAGGTTTGTTTTTGGATTAAAACCTGAAATTAGTAACATGATTCAGCAACATTTGATTTGTTGGCAGAGTGAAACAGTTGATGAGATTCTGAGATATGCTAAATATTGTAGTGATGATATTGAGTCAAGGCATAAAAAGCTGAAAGAGAAAATGATGTGGGCACAGGTGAAAGTGGCAGAACAGAAAGATGGAAGCAATGGTTCTCAAACAGATTTTCAAATGAAAGGACAAAATCAAAATGGTCAGGTACCAAATGGAGGTAGAGGTAGAGGTAAGATGAGTAGGGAAGAACTGAAAAGAAATTTCCTTGTCATGCGTGCGGAAAGTTTGGACATTGGAGGAATGAGTGTAGATCTTTACTGAAGAATAATGGAATAAATCAAAATTTCAATCCGCAGATGCAGAATGAAGTGGTTGTGAATCAACTACAACAACAACAGCAGCAGGTAGTTACACCACAGACACAACAAGTACAGGTGCCTCGAGCTCCTATGCCAAATAATGTGAATGCTCAAGTACAGAGATACAGTGCGAATTCTGGATTTCACGCAGGTGAACAGGTTGGTAAGAATCAAAATGTGCAAATGGTTTCACAGTATTTATTGCAATGTTCAGAGAGTGACTCAGACTCATCTCAATGACGGTGCCTGAGGGGGGAGGAAGAGTGCGTGCTTGGCGCATCTCTAGAGGTAGATCAATCAGGTCCTTTTGTTGATGGAAAAGAGGAAGGTAATGATATTACATTCCTTGTGGACACTGGTGCTACCGGTTCTACTGTGAGAGCAGCAGAAATCCCAAACCTACCCCTCTCTGGAGAAACTATCCAAGTTGTGGGAGTTTCAAATAAATATATTAAGACTCCAATAACAAGACCAATAGAAGTTCATATTGGAAGATTCAAAGACATGCATCGGTTTGTGGTATGTGATACGAGTCCGGTGAACCTTTTAGGAAGGGACTTGCTCTGTAAAATGAACTGCACCATCTATTGTACGCCAGATGGTATTGCTTTTCAAACACCAGATGAGGATGTTGCTTTTAAAATTATGTTAGCGAAGCAAGGGACAGAAATGAATTATTTGTATTCATTGCTCACAGAAGAAGATTTACCTGTAGAATTGAGAAATGCAGTAAGACCTGATGTATGGGATTTTACAGGAAAAGACATTGGGTTGATGAAAGGTGTGGATCCTATTCAGGTTACAGTTAAACCAGGTGCAATATATCCAAACACACCTCAGTACAAGATGAGTCCTGAAATCACAGCTGGAGTCATTCCTGTAATTGATCAAATGATTGAGCAAGGTATTCTAAAAGAAATGTGTGGAGAAGTGTGGCTCAATGGTTAGAGCGGCAGACCCTGATGCAGAGATCTGGCCCGGGACCAGGGTTCAATTCCCGCCTCGGCGGGTCTTGGGCTCAATTTCCTCGGACCTGATAATTCTCGCCTCGGTGCCTATTCTAATCATGGGTCCCACTCTGCAACTCTGGGCAATAGCTTGCTTAATCTCCACAACGGCCCCAACAGCGCTGGGATGCCTGGCTTCACCCTGGGGGTGCCCAGGAGTGGACATTTCACAGGGAAAAGCCAGGAAGGGTTCCACAGTGGTATGCGTACAGCGCCAGGACACCTCTTGGGGGTATAAGTGCGCTTTACAAGTACGAATTTCATTTCCTTGTAACTCACCTATTATGGGGATTAAGAAACCAAGCGTAAAATATAGAATAGTTCAAGATTTGAGAAAAATTAATAAGATTGTAGTACCTTGCTGTCCAATAGTGCCAAATCCAGCAGTGATTCTTTATCAAATTCCTTGTGATGCGGAATGGTACACAGTAATTGATCTGTGTCAAGCATTTTTCTCAATACCTTTACATCCGGATAGCCAATATCTTTTTGCATTCCGGTTCGGAAACCCTGTTTTGGCATGGTGCCGAGTTCCTCAAGGGTATACAGAGAGTCCTTCGATTTTCAATCAGATTTTGACAAAATGTTTGGAGTCATTGATCATGCCAGAATATTCAGTGTTAGTTCAGTACATTGATGACCTAGTTGTGGCATCAAAAACACGAGAAGCCTGTGTGACAGATACAATTGCCTTACTGAGGTGGGCATAAAGTGTCACCAGCAAAATTACAGTTTTGTCAAAGAGAAGTTCAGTATTTGGGACACAAGATTGAGAAAGGAGTTAGAAAAGTAACACCAGAAAGAATCAGCGTGATTTTGAAAATGGGTCCTCCTAAGACTCAAAAAGACGTTCCAATGTTTTTGGGAATGGCTGGATACTGCAGACAGTGGATCAGTGGGTTTTCACTGATTGCAAAACCTCTACAGAAGTTGACTCATAAAGATGTGGTTGATCCGATTGAATTGGATGAAGAGTGTATGAAAGCTTTTATTGAATTGCGAGATAGTCTTTGTCGAGCACCTGCCTTGGGAATGCCAGATTACACAAAAGATTTTGCATTATTCTGTTGTGAGAGAGATGGGTGTGCACTTTCAGTCTTAACACAAAAACATGGAATGGCACGTCGTCCAGCGGCATATTTTTCTGCTACTTTGGATTCAGTGACTGCCGCATTACCAGGTTGTTTAAAAGCAGTGGCTGCTACTTGTGTGAGTCTTGAGCAAAGGGAAACAATTGTTATGGGACATCCAGTGAAAGTATATGTGCCACACTCTGTTGAGATCCTATTAACAAGGACTCGGACTCAGCATATGACCTATAGTCGGCTGACTAGGTATGAAAGAGTGATTTTGAGTGCTGAAAATGTGACAGTGACAAGATGTACAATATTGAACCCAGCAACTTTGTTGCCAAGTTTAAGCTGTGAAGAAGTGAAAGATTAAGCAGATCATGATTGTTTGGATGTGACAGAATTGTGCACGAAACCAAGACCTGACATTAAGGATACTCCACTAGAAGAATCAGATAGTGTGATGTTCGTGGATGGATCTTGTTTGAGAGATGAAAAAGGTGCATTGAGTGCTGCTTATGCAGTATGTACAGTGTCTATGGTTCTTGAAGCATCCTGTCTAAAGGGGATAAATTCTGCTCAAATTTCTGAGCTAATAGCTCTGACTAGAGCATGTAAAAATTGGCAAAAATCTGAGAGTAACCATATTCACTGATAGTCAATATGGTTTTGGGGTGGTACATGATGTTGGTCAGTTGTGGATGCAAAGAGGATTTCTGACTTCTTCGGGATCACCGATCCGGAACAGTAAAAATGTGAAGGATCTATTGAATGCATTACAAATGCCCAAAAAGATTGCTGTGGTAAAATGTTCAGCACATAAGTCAGGAAATGACTATGTGACAAATGGAAACAGATACGCAGACCAAGAGGCGCGTTTCTGTGCACAAAATTCAATTTCGATCAACATAGGGGTGGAGAAAAAACATACAAATTGCCACTTGATGTTTTCTTCTTTGGAAACATAGGAAGAAATTAGGCAGCTTCAGGAAGAAGCAAATTAGGAGGAAAAACAAATTTGGATAAAATCAGGTTGTGAAAAGAGAGCAGAAGATGAAGTGTGGGTGTACGCTGATGGAAAACCAGTAATGCCAGATAGTTTACTGTCTCAGATGGCAAGAATGTACCATGGAATTCCACATGTTGGAAGAGATGCTATGATCAGGCTCTTCAAGCAGTCATTGTACAATCCAAAGTTTAGGGTCATTGCAGAGAGTCTTTGCCAAAGGTGTATAGTGTGCCAGCAGCAAAATCCAGGTAGAAAGACAGTTGTTAGTTGGGGTCAAATTGGAAAAGGAGCAGGACCATTTACCAGACTACAGCTTGACTTCATTGAACTTCCCCCTTGTAATGGACTAAAATATGTGTTGGTTGTTGTTTGTTTGTTTTCTCGCTGGGTAGAAGCTTATCGAACAAGAAGAAATGACAGCCTAACTGTTGCTAAATTACTTTTGAGAGAAATAATCCCAAGATTTGGATTTCCAGTCTCTTTAGAAACTGTCGCAGCCTTGGATCCTCAGGGTCGTAAGTTGCTCGTTATGGTCCACCTCTCGATACCACCACGGTCTGATTTAGTATACAGACTCCATGGAGTGATCAAGCGGGGGAAGGGAAGGATGGGGACTGCGGGGAGGGAGACCTGCAAGACAATAACAATCAGGTAATGTACTGGAATACACACAACCTGAAATCTACCATAAGACTACAGATGCTTCATACCCTATCTATGTACCTTTAAAGAAAATTTCCTTCGTATTCTAGTCAGCATATAGAGGTTATCATGGCTCCGTACATATCTAAGGAATGAAACAACACGTTTACAATATAATTACGCTGTCTCACTCACACCTCTCTTCTGACTCTCTTGAAGAACCTACCCAAAGATATGCAGTGCGTGGCCTTACAGGGGTGCAGGGCTGACTTGAGGAATTTCAGGTTCCCCTGTAACAAAACAACACAAAGAGGGCCCCAGGCATAGGCACGTAAACATACGATGCATTAAATACGATGTTCCTTAATTTCAGGAAAGATTCATAATCCAGCTCCACAGTTGTCAAGCTTTTATAATTGAAACAAATGTACCCAACTTCTGATACGTCTCAGAATAATGATTTATAGAACAGATTGTTAGTCATCTGCCTCTATTAACATGGGAGCGTAAAAAGAACAAGATATCAAGTTATACGCTCTCTATCTTCCTTCTGTGCAAAAGAATCCAAAGGAAGATCCGATATAAAGCTATTCACAAAAGGTACTTTAGGAATACCACCGTTCAGATCACGGCTTGGACAAAGTAAATATTGCGATCTCTCAAGTTAGAACACTCCTCAAAGAGAGAACGCCATCGAAGATTTAGGAAAGGCAACCGCCTCCCTTCTGAACTGTAACTAGAAACAATCAGGCAAACAAAACCCCCTGCTTGTTCTCCAATTTAGAACAAACAGGGCTCCTTCCGCTCTCCCGCAAGAACCCGGTATGGGGTTCAGCCAACGGGACAGCAGCGATATTATTCAGGATACCCAAGGTACGCCGCATCCGCTGAGCGACCAGGAAAATAGGAAGCAAAGAGAAGCGGTGCAGTATTGCACCCTTACCAGACCTCGAGGACTCGGCGTCTCAGCGGTAGGAGTAACCGGCACCCGCTGCTTCCTCAGAGGAGAAGAAATAACGCTCTTCCTGAAGCGCGATGACGTCATCAACGTGGTCCCCGCATGGAATCATGGGATTTGCAGTTCTAATCCCGTTCGTATGCCTCGTCAGTGTCTTCCCTGATGAAACCTGACAGTACATCCCTCTCCCGAAGAACACTGACAGAGGCAAGGCTTACGAGGGAATCGGTTGTGGAACAGGCGAACGTATCGAGGTGCATGAACCCCTGTAGCGGGTTCCCATGAATTCTCCTCGTTACCATAACCTTTCCAAGCAACCAGATACCACAACTTGGTGCGATGAATCTTTGAGTCCAGTATACCCCTCACTTCATGCTCTAACTCCCCATCCACCAGCACGGGAACTGGCGTCTTCCTTACCCCTGAATGTGAGGGCTTAAGCAGGGAAACATGAAAGGCAGGATGAATGCGTAAGGAGGATGGTAAAGCTAATTTCACCACCACCAGATTAATCAATTTGACTATTTTATAGGGGCCGATATATCGAGGATTAAAGATGCTGTATCTCTTGAATCTTATGTTTTTAGTGGATAACCACACATACTCTCCTTGTTTGTATGTAGGCCCCTCTCGCCTACTTTTACCGCATAAGCTTTATACCGGATTTTTGATTTCTGCAACTCCTTACGAGCTTGTTGTAATGTCTTTTGGATATGTGTTATCCGTTCCTGTACCTCTGGCACAGATCCCTGGCCCACAGGATGCTGGAAGGGGGTGAAACAAGGGTGATACCCATAGGTGCAGTGAAAAGGTGTGTGTTTTGTAGAGCTGTGTAACGCGCTATTGTACGCTACTTCCGCTAGCCACAGACTGTCTACCCAAGCCTCTGCTGTAACATCCACGTAGCATCTAAGATACTGCTTTAACGTTTGATTGACCCTTTCTGTCTGGCCATCAGTCTGGGGATGGAAGCTGGTAGACATGTTAGAGGTGATCTTTAGCGCCGAACACCTCTTCTTCCAAAAGTTAGCAGTGAATTGGGTCCCCCTGTCTGACACTACCACTTGTGGAAGCCCATGTAGTCTTACTATGTCTTTTAACAAGGTTTGTGCCAGTTCGCCCGCCGTAGGTATCTTTTTGCAGGCAACGAAGTGGGCTAGTTTAGTCAAATAATCCACCGCTACGAGAATGACTGTATGTCCTTTGTCTGGAGGCATCCCTACCACAAAGTCCAGTGAAATCCGTTCCCATGGTTGGGCCGGTGTAGGGAGAGGCTGCAAAAGCCCTACCGGTCTGGTATGTGTTGTTTTCATCTGGCAACATACCGCGCATTCGCCAACCCACACCTTTACGTCTCTCTTGACGGTTGGCCACCAAAACTGACGGAGTACCCGTTCAGTGGTCTTCTCGATGCCATTGTGCCCTGCACTGGGTAAGGTATGGCACCAGTAGAACACTTGTTTCCTTAAGGAAGAGACAGGCAACAACAACTGGTTTCCACGCACCGGAAGTCCGTCCTTCACAGTCCAATCTTTGTTCTTCTTCAACCATACCTTCCATTTGTTACGTGTCAGGTTATGTTTGATGCGCCTGAGGAACCTTTCTGTGACTGTGGCACATAACACATTCTGAGGATTCACGATGGCATTCTCGGGAAGAGCATCAGGAGTAGTCGGGGTTGTTTTGCGACTTAAGGCGTCAGCCTTTTTGTTTTCGCTCCCTGGGCGGAATGTCACAAGAAAGTTGTACTCCGCAAAGAACAGCATCCAACGCAGCTGTCGGGTTGTTAGACGTCGAGCAGCTGTCATGAACTGCAGGTTGCGGTGATCGGTGAACACGGTGACTATGTGTTTGGATCCCATCAGGTACTGTCTCCACTCCTGGAATGCGATCTTTATGGCCAACAGCTCCTTCTCCGCAATGGTATAATTGCGTTCGGCGGTATTGAGCTTCCTGGACATAAAAGCCACCGGGTGAAGCTGGCCTGTATCTAGGTGGCGTTGAGATAGCACTGCCCCTACCGCATATTCGGATGCGTCTGCCTCCACTATGTATGGATGGTCGGGATCAGCATGTCGTAATACCGGGGCGGATTCAAACGCTTTCTTTAGTGCCTCGAAACCTTGTTGAGCCTCCTCCGTCCAATGAAACACCACTTTGTTCTGTAATAGGCGCGTAAGCGGAGCGGCCAGCTTGGAAAAATGATCGATAAACCTGCGGTAAAAGTTTGCGAACCCCAGGAAGCATTGGATATCGCGAACCGTCCTGGGAGTGGGCCATTCTTTTACTGCCTGTACTTTACGTTCGGACATTTCCTGCCCCCAAGGTGTCAGCATTTACACCTAGAAATTCCACTGTGGTGACGCTGAACTCACATTTACTGATTTTACAGTATAACTGATGTTTTCGCAACGTTTGTAAGATGGTGCGTACATGGATCTCTGTGTTAGACGAGTAGATCAGAATATCGTCGATATAGACCACCACAAAAAGGTCAAGATAGTCTCTTAACACATCATTGAGGAAGTATTGGAAGGCGGCCGGCGCGTTGCATAAGCCGAAAGGCATCACCAGATATTCATAGAGGCCAAAGCATGTTTTAAATGCTGTCTTCCATTCGTCGCCCTGTCTCATCCTTACTAGATGGTAGGCTCCTTTCAAGTCCAAACGGGTATAGATGACTGCCCTCTTTACCTGTTCTAGTAAAACATTAATGAGAGGTAACGGATACCTATTTTTTACAGTGATGGCATTGAGTGCACGAAAGTCCACACATGCACGCAACTCTCCGTTGGCTTTAGGTATGAAGAATAACGGAGAGGCAGCAGGTGATTTGGAAACCCTGATGAAACCCAAAGCTAGGTATTTGTCCAGATATTCACGGAGATGGAGAGTCTCAGGTTCGGTTAACGCGTACACTCTCCCGGATGGTATGACAGCCCCGGGTAGTAAGTCAATTTGGCAATCGTATTGCCTGTGTGGTGGTAACGTTTCTGCCATTGTTTCATTGAAGACATCTGCGAATTCTGTGTATTCATCAGGTAACAACACTGGATGTTCAGCCGCTGTAGCAATATGATGTCTTCCTGCTAAGGTTGTCGCTGGATTGCTTTCTGCTTGAAGGCAGTGTTGTATGCAATACCCCGATAAGAAGGAAATGGATCTATCCACCCAATCCACCTGAGGATTATGTTTTCTCAATCAAGGTAGTCCCAAAATGACTCCGTACTGTGGGGCTTGTATGACGTTGAATATTAAGTTTTCTTTATGGTCAGGTCCGTGTAGAACATCCAGGTTGTCGGTGCAGAACCGTATGGGGCCAGCATCCAAACGTCTTCCGTCCACTGCATAGACTGCTTCAGGAAATTCTTTCTCCTGCAATTTAAGTCCCAGGGCGATAGCCAGTTTCTGATCGATAAAGCAGCCTGTTGCTCCAGAATCCAACATAGCTTGCACCGAACACCATGCATCATGGATAAGGAGACGTAAGTCCAGGAAGAAATGGTCAGTTTTACACAGGGGGTCTTTGTCCAAAGAAGGGATGTATGTATAGCTTGAAGGAGTCCCTTCTGTTATCCTCAAGCTCTGTCGTTTCCCGCAGAGAACGTGGAGGCTACTGGCAACATCTTTCTAGGTTCGACACGAGGATACTTCGATCTCAGGGTACACTCTCTAATGAAATGTCCCTTCTTGCCACAATATATACATAACCCTTTCTTCCTTCGGTAATCTCTCTCTTCCATGGTAAGCGCTGAGCGTACAGCACCTATTTCCATGGGCTCGGTTTTGGTGGCTGATTGAACTTCGGGTTGACGGGGTGCTTCAACCCTAGCTTGCATACGCTCTCGTCTTTTGTGTTCTCCTTTGCGTTCGTTGAGCCGATGATCCAGTCTCAACACTCGACTTATTAGGTCTTCACATGACGCTGGCTGAGGGTCTATTTGTGCCAGGACATCTTTCATCTCTTCTCTCAGCCCTTGATGAAATATAGCAGCCTGTTTAGCCTCGGGCCACTCTGTCTCAGTAATGAGTCTATGAAAGTCGTTAAGATACGCGATTAGGTCCCGGTTTCCTTGTCTTAGTTCTAGCAAATCCCTGTCGGCTGAGAGTGTGGCAGATCGGCGGTTGAAAGTCTTTTCAAATTCCCTAGTAAAGGAGTCCCAGTCGTATAACAACGGGTCATCTCTTTTCACTAGTGGCACAGCCCATTGTGCAGCATCCCCTGCCAAGTATGAAATGAGAAACGCTACCCTAGCGTGGTTAGTCGCGAATGCCTTTACCTTGCAGGAGAAGTGCAACATCACCTGCGTCAAGAATACCTGTACCTTACTACTCTCACCATGGAATCTCTCTGGGGTGGCCAAGGGAATGGGTGTAGGTATCTCTACTACCAGAGGTGCTGTGTGCGAAGCCTGCACTGTGCCTGCATCAAAAGGATTCCTTGCATTCTGTTCACCACTGCCTGCAAGGTGGCTGTTTCGGCCCTAGAGGCCGTGAGTTCTGTTTGTACTATGGCCAGCGCTGCCATAACGTCTTCCAAAGTGGCCATATTCAACTTGCGATCGGGAGGATTTTAATATGTAGGCCGGTTACTCTGTCGCAGCCTTGGATCCTCAGGGTCGTAAGTTGCTCGTTATGGTCCACCTCTCGATACCACCACGGTCTGATTTAGTATACAGACTCCATGGAGTGATCAAGCGGGGGAAGGGAAGTTTGGGGACTGCGGGGAGGGAGACCTGCAAGACAATAACAATCAGGTAATGTACTGGAATACACACAACCTGAAATCTACCATAAGACTACAGATGCTTCATACCCTATCTATGTACCTGTAAAGAAAATTTCCTTCGTATTCTAGTCAGCATATAGAGGTTATCATGGCTCCGTACATATCTAAGGAATGAAACAACACGTTTACAATATAATTACGCTGTCTCACTCACACCTCTCTTCTGACTCTCTTGAAGAACCTACCCAAAGATATGCAGTGCGTGGCCTTACAGGGGTGCAGGGCTGACTTGAGGAATTTCAGGTTCCCCTGTAACAAAACAACACAAAGAGGGCCCCAGGCATAGGCACGTAAACATACGATGCATTAAATACGATGTTCCTTAATTTCAGGAAAGATTCATAATCCAGCTCCACAGTTGTCAAGCTTTTATAATTGAAACAAATGTACCCAACTTCTGATACGTCTCAGAATAATGATTTATAGAACAGATTGTTTTCATCTGCCTCTATTAACATGGGAGCGTAAAAAGAATAAGATATCAAGTTATACGCTCTCTATCTTCCTTCTGTGCAAAAGAATCCAAAGGAAGATCCGATATAAAGCTATTCACAAAAGGTACTTTAGGAATACCACCGTTCAGATCACGGCTTGGACAAAGTAAATATTGCGATCTCTCAAGTTAGAACACTCCTCAAAGAGAGAACGCCATCGAGGATTTAGGAAAGGCAGCTGCCTCCCTTCTGAACTGTAACTAGAAACAATCAGGCAAACAAAACCCCCTGCTTGTTCTCCAATTTAGAACAAACAGGGCTCCTTCCGCTCTCCCGCAAGAACCCGGTATGAGGTTCAGCCAACGGGACAGCAGCGATATTATTCAGGATACCCAAGGTACGCCGCATCCGCTGAGCGACCAGGAAAATAGGAAGCAAAGAGAAGCGGTGCAGTATTGCACCCTTACCAGACCTCGAGGACTCGGCGTCTCAGCGGTAGGAGTAACCGGCACCCGCTGCTTCCTCGGAGGAGAAGAGATAACGCTCTTCCTGAAGCGCGATGACGTCATCAACGTGGTCCCCGCATGGAATCATGGGATTTGCAGTTCTAATCCCGTTCGTATGCCTCGTCAGTGTCTTCCCCGATGAAACCTGACAGAAACAGATAGAGGACTACATTTTAATAATGAAATAATTCGGATGATTTGGGCAGCATTACAAATTGAGCAAAAACTGCATTGTGCCTATCGAGCAGAAGCATCTGGAGTGGTCGAACAAATTAATGGCACTATTAAATCAAGACTATCAAAAGTGTGTGCGTCTAAAAGACTGAAATGGCCAGACGCTTTACCCCTGGTATTGATGAGTCTTAGAAGCATTCCTGATAAAAGGACTGGATTGAGTCCTCATGAAATCTTGATGGGGAGAGCAATGAGTCAAGCAATTGTACTAGCAAACAAACTGATGAATATTACTGATGATCTAGTGCTTGATTATTGCAAAGGATTGGCTGATCTGGTGCGTTCTGTGTCTTATCAGGTTGGAGAAATTGCAACCAAAAAACAGCTGGATCAAGCACATGATTTGAGTCCAGGAGAGTGGGTTCTTGTCAAGAAACACGTGAGGAAGTCGTGTTTAGACCCAGGTGGAACGGACCATACCAGATCATTTTGGTGACAACAACAGCAGTGAAGTGTGGTGGCTTGCCAAACTGGATTCATGCAAGTCATACAAGAAGAGTCCCAAGTCCACTTGAAAGACAAGAATAAGAGCAGCAACTGGTAAAGCACAGAAAAGAATTAGAAGCTGAAGAGCATGAAGCTATAGAATCTAGTGTTACAGATTCTGAAAAGGCTGAACAAGAAGAAGAACCAAGTACAAGTCGAATAAAGTGGGCACCAGCTACTGGGTCTCAAGAGACTGCTGTTGAGAAAGAAAAAGAGAAAGTGACTGATGAAAATCAAGAGCAAGTACAACAAAGAAAAGAACTGAATAAAAGAACTTGCGAACTTGACAACGAAGGTGAAGAATCAGTTCAAGTTAAGAAAGCAAGAAAAGGTGATGTGTGGCCAAAAGGAGTGAAAAGACTGAAATACACTCTAGAAAAGAAAAGGCCAGATCAAAATAATGAAATATCAAGTCAAACTGGACAAAGTGATACAGAAGAAGAATTGGTACGGAAAACAAAAAGAATAAGAATTCAGAGTAAGAAATTCACAGCTCCAGAATGGACATATGTGGTGTTTGTAAGAAATTGAAAACACAAATCAAAGAGAAGAAGAAGCTGGTATTGATCAAAGTGATCAAAGCAAACTGAAACCACCTTAAAAGAGAACTGTGAAAATAAAGATGCAACAATTTCAATGAAGAATATTCTGAAAGTTTCAAAAGATTGGAAGAAGAAGATATATAAAAAAAAGAGGGGGTAAAGAAGAGAGGCATAAAGTGTAAGGATACACTACTCTAGATGGTTTTGGATAAGTTTTTTCAAAAGTTTTTAAAGATTTTAGGTTTTTAGGTTTTTTCTTAGATTTTTAATTTTTTATATAGTGTCTAAAATGGCAAAGGTAACAGAGACTGGATATCAAAATCATAATTTTAAACGTAGATGTATTAATGCTTGCTTATGTAGTGTTTTACTACTAACGTTGATATGGTTAACACTGATTGTTATTGTCCCTGTTATAATGGTGACTAATCACACAAATAATACTAATGATGTGGGTAGTGAGAGAGTTGATTCTAATATTAAAGAAAATATAAATACTAACATAGAAAAGATAGAAGATGATAGAATTTATCATCATGATAAATCAATTAATGATTTTTAGTTAAATGTTTTTACTAAATTGTTATACGAATATGTTAACACAATGAATGCGAGAGATTGTTATGTGTTCATGCAATTACCGTTGTCTGTCTCAGAGGGGGTGACTTATCATCACCTACCTTTAACATATGGTGTGTCTTGTAGTGTCTTAACTAGTCTGTTCTACGAGAGGGAAGGACTACAGTATTATTATTCTAATTTTGATTTAATATTTTCAGAAATTCCTATTAGGAGGGATTTAAAAATTGTTTATGGTCCTGTTTATGCAGCTTACATGGGAGATTTTTTCATTAGTAATAAACCAATAGATACAATAGATGCACATAAAAATAACTTAACTTGTAAACTACGGCATGAAGAAATTGAGTTTATGAACTTGGTAGAAGATAGAAGACGAGATTTCAAAAAGAAAGCTGCTGAGCAAAAGTCTCATTTACCTTACAGAGAGGGTGATTATAAAAACGGTGAGACTTACGCTGCCATGACTCTAGATTTTCAACATAGAGGAAAGCTTTGTGTGTTTAGAGAAAAGACTGAACTTAATAGTTACTTCATTGGTTCTAGTGAATGTGAGCATACTTTCTTAATAAAAGAAAATTGGGACTGAAAGGAGGAACTGATCCTGTTTTCACTGGAATTTATTATGTGTGTGGTAAGAATACTTATTATAGATTACCTAGAGGTTGGTATGGATGTTGTTATTTAGGTATAGTATTCCCGAAGGTTTACCATGTAGATAAGAGTAATAGAGTTAATGAAATGAACCAAGGATTAACACGTAATAAGAGAGGAGCAAGTTATTCTGAAATAATTGGGGATATTTTGGAGCACTGATAACTTCAGTTGGAGTTATTCTGAATTCACATAAAATTAGAAAATTGTCCACAGTGGTTGATCGTTTATCAACAGATACTGCTGGTGGGTTCTTCATGATTGATACTGAAATGGTTGCAATTAGATCAATGGTTTTGCTAAATCGACTTGCCCGTGATATATTATTGGCAAAAGAGGGTGGAGTCTGTAGCATGTTGAAAATACAACAATGCTGTACTTATATTCCTGACAAAAGTAAAAATCTTGAGGGGTATATTAAAAATATTACAGAATTTCATGAAGATTTGACTGAACTGAAAGTTGACGGTGCTTGGGAGAAACTTGGTAAGAGTTTTTTCTCAGTGGGAAATTGGTTTTCTATTTTTGGGAGTAGTCTATTAGGGAAAATATTAATACCGATTACTTCAGTAGTTGTAGTGATATTAATAATGACTATGATATACAAATGTTGCAAATGCAAGTGTAGAAAGAAAGAGACATCAAATCTTAAACGTAGGGCTAGAAAAAGAAAGAGAGAAGAGATAGAATTGGAAGATATGAAAGGAAATTATTATGAGATCATGAAAGACAGATGGAAGAATAAAACAAGAAAGAAGTACAGTATTTTAAATAAGTGGTAATTTGTTTGTGATGGGTATTTTGATGATGGCTCAAAACGCCATCAAAGGGGGATTGATGGAGCAGGGTTTTGTGTAAATAAAACCTGCTCGGATTAAACCCTCAGTAACCCATATTAACAGTGTGCGTGAAAATCTTTTTTAATAAATGCTAAACATGGGGAAATGCTTTTGCGCATGTGTAAAATTAATGCGTGTATTAATGCATGAAACTAGGCCGCAAGCTGCTTTGATAAAACTAATGCTGCTTTCGTCCACGTTACTAATATTTCGCTAGGAATAACATAACATGAGCTGTGCATGGGTTAGTGCAAATGCTGGGCTAGTGCACAAAATGAAATTACATTTCTTGAAAATAATAAATGTTTTGTGTTCTGTTCTTGCAGAAAAGTAAGCATGGGCCTACACTTCTGCATGCCAGTTTTGGGTTAACTTTCCTGAAAAGAAAATACGAAATAAATGAGCTTTGAATGAGGAGAGAATGCAGAGGCAATAGAAATGTCCTTCGTGTTATGCTGACTGTCTGCCAAGGTTACGAAAGAAGGAGGATAAGATTACAAATAGAAGCGATGCATCTTCCTCACGAGATGGCAGAGGCGAACAAAAGAGGCGTAGAGATTTGCAACATTCAAGGAACTGCAGGAAATGTTTACTATGATTGTGTTTAAAGTTGTTTCTTGGGATGATTCTGATGTAATGCTTAATGTTTGAACAAAGGGGTGCCTAATAAAATGGACATGACGAGAGTGGTGTGACAGAACACCCCCATTATTAGCCAATGAGAGATAGACTTTGGTTGCTAATTGAAACAAATGTGGGTTGGGCATTTAGGTTTTAGGGTATAATTGAAAGTCCCCAGTGGGTGTGTTTTTAGGGTTGGCTGGTGCTTAGCTAGTGGGAGATCGTCGCTGTCGTCGGTTTGCTGTTTCCAGATAGAGGCCTACCTGATTCCTGTCTCCTGACCTAATCTTTGTCACTCGACTCTACTTGAGTGGCCTTCCTGCCCTGACTGGCCAGTGGGGTAGTTTCCCTGAATCTTACTTGGGTTAGTATAGATAATCTTCTTAATTTGCATATTCATTTGCAAATGTATTTTGTCTCTGAAACTTTTCTCTCTACGCCTATCCACTCCTTCAATGCATTGTTTATTTGATATGAGTTTGAATTTATACATTGCCAATGTTCTCTCTCTCTGTGATAATCGATGATTTGCATTTTCGTGTAACTGTACTTGAGCATTTATTCTTACATTATTTACGATAAACAACATAAACTATACACTGAGTCTGTTATTATTTTATTTAGTATAGATGTATAAATAGGTACCAATTATTGCTATCAACTACTCAACACTAGGTCCGATCACTATAATTATTAGTAGAGAAATGCAGGTTCAAAGGTGTATTTAGTGTGTTAGGAATAAACTTGCATCACACTGAACCCCAGCGTGAAGGGATTAAGTTAGGGTAGAGTATATGGGCCTGTGTGTGAAAATTATCGATCCCTGATCGCTGAATCACTAGTCTAGATGACCCTCCAGCCGTAAGAAATATAGTCGACCAGCTAGATTTTTCTCTTAATGACATAATGAAAGCAATTAAGCTCCAAGCTCCAAATAAAGCTCCAGGTCTCGACCCGGTCCCAGGCAATTTATATTTATTGGAGCCGTCTGTCTGGGGGTCTTATTTCCACGCACTCTTCAAGTCCATTCTGGGAGGGGGCCTAATACCCAGTTCATGGCAGGAAGGGAAAATAGTTCCTATCTTCAAAAAAGGTACGAGAGATGACCCGGGCAACTACAGGCCAATTAACCTCATAGATGTCTCAGAAAAAGTATTTTCCCATCTGGTCCTTGGGGAGTTACTAGAGTGGAAACAGCAAATGATATACTCTCTCAGATTACCAGGCTGGATTTAGGAAAAACATAAGCACAACAGACCAAATCTTATGCTATTGTTGCCTTCATTGGAAAACTGTTTTGCTGGACCGGGGTCATCTGTATGTGGTTTTTGTTGACCTTAGGTCAGCGTTTGACTCCATCCCTAGGGCAACATTGTGGGAGGTGCTAAAGCAGATGGGTGTCCCCCAGAATCTTTTAGTAATTCTAATGAAACTGCATGCTACAAATACTGCATGTGTTAGATTTGGAAATAAAGGCGAGCTAACTCATTCTTTAGCTATCCAGTCTGGTGTGAGAGAGGGCTGCGTTTTGGTGCCGACCCTGTTCACTCTTTACATTAATGACTTAGTGAAAGCATTGGATTTCCCAGGGAATGATGCCCCTAAACTTTGCTTCCATAAGATTCCCTCCCTATTATTTGTTGACGATACCCTTCTAATATCAAAAACTCCATTAGGTTTGCAAGCCATAGTGGACAAGTTCCTGTGTATTTGTAGTGAGAGGTGGCTGGAATTTAATGTAAGCAAGACAAAATTTATGGTCTTTAACCCAAATAGAAAGAGAAGGGTGAATATTACGGTTAAAGAAGCTCCCCTCAAATTCAGGAGTTTGTCTATCTAGGGGTCTGCATTACAAATAAATTCAGTTGGGTGGCACAGATCATTAGGAGTACTCTGAAATTCCAACAGGAGGCTGGTGCTGTGGCCAAGCTGGGAAAGAAGGCCCAGGCCGGTCCCTTAACACCAGCAATGGAGATCTATAACATAAAAGTTAAAGGTGCTGCCATGTATGGCTCAGAACTTTGGGAACACACGAGAATCAAACCTCTTGCTAAAGCCGAAAATAAGTTTATTAGGAACCTCTTAAATATCCCACAGAGTGCCCCTGTCCCCCCAGCTCCTTGACATGGGCAGTTTTCCGATCAGCTTTACCTTGCTATCTAGACCACTGCTTTATTGGCGTAGGCTGTGGCTCAATGAGGAGCTGGAAACTTATATGCAGTTGATTAAGTCGCTCCTCTCCCAAAAGGGGTGTGAGAAGATATCATGGCTCGCTTTTATTCGAATAATGTCGCAGGGGATAGGCCTACCAGATCTGTGGGAGAACCCGGATCTATGTAATTAAGTCTCACACACCATGATAAAGGAGCTCTGCAGGGACTATCTCTGGGAGAGAGAGATGAGCAGGATCAAGTCTGGTAGTGTAATGGATACATTTTTAGACTGTAAGCCTGCCCCCGCATACGAGCCATTTCTTGATGTTATCCTGGGGGGCCATATAAAACAACTTTTTTTGAAGTGGAGATATGGTGTACTACCGGTTAATATCTTTATAACAAACTGGGCGGGTAAAAAAGTATATAATGAAAGATGTCCTTAATGCAATCAGGAAAAGGAAACGTTGCATCATTTTGCCTTTTTTTTGTAACGCACATTCTCATCCTCGGGGGAAATGGCTTAAGCCAGTGATGGAGCAAGGACTCGTAAATGAGACTTGCTCGGAAGCAATCCTTTTGTTTTAACTCATTAACGAATTACTAACAACGTGTTTGTAATTAATAATTTGCATTTAGAAAAAGACACACGGGACAGTGAAGCTTGCATATGTGTTTACTAATCATAACAACATGAACGAAGGACTAATACGCACTTTAACAAGGGATCTTTACTGCGCATGCGTCTACTGCATCTACGCAGTATGACGTACTTTTGCTTGGAGGGAAAATCTTGCGCCTGCGCAAAAGATATTAAAATGGCCGCTTGAAAGCTCACATGCATGGCACCTGCTTGGCTGAAATAGAAAATAAGTTTTATACTAACGCAAATGCAGAAAGGGTAATAATAATTAGAGTGGGTTAGAGTAGAGGTTGGTGGTATACAGTGAAACCATTTATTTTTGAGAATAACATTTCTTCTTTTGACTTTATTATTAGTGCGCATTTGGGCCTTCCACACTTGTCTGAATTGAGCTGACTGACTTGACCCCACGCATGCGCACCAGAGAGAGAATAAGGAAAGATGAGTAAGGACTTGTCACGCGTCCAAGGCCAGCGAAGATGTGCCCTTGGAAAATGAGGGTGAAGAGTTAATATGAAGTTTTATTCATGATATTGAAACATTTTGTATTAATAAAGTTTGGAGATGTATGGGAAAGGAAATGATTTAATAAAGTTTGAGGGGAGGGATTTGAAAACAATGGTTTAATTAAATAAGTGAAGTGTAAGCATGGTGTGACGATCATCCCCCCTCGCCTGTTCAATCAGAGTTAGTATTTTATGAAATTGAAACATTAATGGGTGGTACATGGTTATGGAAAGGTATAATTGAGGTAGTTTTAGTTAGTTAGCTTAGTTTAACGGGAGCACAGAAGCAGAGCTCGGGATGCTGTCAGTGCTGGGGGTGGTGCTGATGCTGTGAGACGCTGATGAAGAAACTGAATGTAGAGAACCATCTATTTTAACTTAATTGGGTTAGAAAGAAGATCGCGGAAGAACCACGAGGAGGAAGAGAGTGTCAGAGAGGGGTGCGACGCAGTCGTCGGTATTTAGAGAGGTGAAGTATCCTGTCCTGAAGTCTTTGTCTCCTGATCTATTCCCGGGGGACCCTTACCAGCCCTTTGGCCAGGGGGTTGGTCTTCACATCATTCTCGGTAATCATAAATTCATCGTATCGATAGATGTTCTTCTCTCTCTGTCCTCTTCTTTCTGAACATAGTTATTGTGTGGATCTGAATTGCTATTGCTTATTGAGAATTGATTGAATTGACACTCTTGCGAATGAGGGTGTTTGTACCGAAACTTTGAGATGGTTCACACTCAATTAATTTAGATAAAGATTTAAAAAACTTCCCGAGTCTGTGATTATTTCATTTTATCAAGAAATGTTTAATAAGTTATGTTAATTATCACCATCAACTAGTTCCAACTAATGGTCCATTGACCAGAGGAAAGAACTAATTGATCAGTGAAAAGGTTTAGTTAGGGAAAAGAAATAACTAGATCTTGAAGTATGAAAATCATAAACTAAGTTCCAGCGGTCTACTTGGTATTTAGTGGAAGAAGTTATATGGGCCCAGGTGAGTATATGGTAGTGGAGTATCTGCTGTTAGTACACCGCTGGATCAGCCAGTATGCAAGCTACTGGGCTTTAGACAGTATCCCACTGCACTTACAGCCTTGCACACAGATGCCAGAGAAGTAGTTGTGATTGCAGTATCCAAATACCTTTGTGCAGCATGGCTCATACGGCTCCAAAGGGAACGTCTAAGAGGAGAGCTTGTACACATAGGCACGCTCCAGTGATGGGAGGCCATATGACAAAGGTTATGGTCATCTGAGCACTATGGAACCCTATATAAGCAGATATTAATGAATTCCAGTAAGCACCAGCACTTTCTGTTTTGATAAGATGTCAATGTGATATTTTAGTATAGTATCGCTTGAGCAATGCTCATGTACTTCCCTTTCTAAAAGTGTTTTTTATCAGTTTTGTCATCTTTGTCTTTTAATTGTGTTTTAATTTTTGTCATTATTTATACTGAGAAGTATTGTTGTTTTATTGTGGTTTGATGGGGCCTTGTGATCCGAAATAAACAAATAATAATAATAATATTTATCACTGCACCTTTGATCCAGCGCGATATTAGCAAACAGCATTCATACACCAGATACTCACTTGGGCCCATACATTCACACTACGCTAATACTTACGCTGGGGTTATCAGTTGTACTCTTTATCAAAATCCCTGCTACCAATTACCTTCCGATTGAAGAGTAATGACTTACCAATGAATCCTTTGCTAATTGGGAAGTTTAAAATGAGTGACATTCATTATAGTACATAATCCTGAAATAACCACTGAGTCAGGAAGATTTAAAATGTTTATCTAAAGATTTAGCAGAGTAACTTACAAAACCACATGGTACTTAATCGCATATCACGGATGAAGCATAGAATAATAATCATTGATTAATGACGATCCCTCAGAAAGGAGAAGATAGAGACAGCAGCGCAACTAAAGGTTGCATTTATATTTACCTAAGTGCGAGAACCAAACCCCTTGGCCAAGGAGTTGGAAAGAATAGGACCCAGGAAGGATGAAGAGCAAAGACCTCCTCCAGGATCAGGACAGGACCGGTGACCTCTCTACAACGACGCCTGCGTCGTTCCCCTCTCTGATACTCGACTTCTCCTCGATTCTCCCGTGCCTTTCTTCTAATGGACTCCGCCGCCCCCTCCTCAGGACCTCTCTGGACAGCGATTCAGTCTGCAATCGATCAGCTTGACGGTCTGGAGCTAGAAGCTTCTACGCTTGTTCTCTCTGGTCCTCTGCTCTCTTGCAGCATCTCCTTCTCTTGTCAGCTTCTAGTCTCGTCCCTCTAATCTCTAATTAACTAATGCTATATCTATTATACCCTTCTACGCCCCTTTGTACCTCCCCTTAATGTTGCCAAAATATGAGACCACTACTTCTGATTGGACAGGGACAGGGGGTTGATTCTCACACCATATTGATTTGGTTCGAATTCTGAAGACCTTTGTTTTAAAACTACCGCCCATCAATTTTAATACATTGGTTTTATTTCCCACCCGTCTCACGACAAAGTTTATTCATTTTCCATATACATAGTTGCAAGTTTGGCAAGAACACATGAATATATCAATAACGCCCATTAGGTCGTGGCCTTGGACGACGTCCAGGTTGACTTCATCTTTATTCTTTGGCAGCCAAGCAGGGCACACATGCGCAGAATCATTGTCTCTCGAGTTCCAGATCACCAACCCCAGGCCCAAATTTATGAACTAACAAAAGTCAAAGAAGAAAATATTAAAATCACAAAATAATATGTTTCACTGTATACCCACTCTTTCTACTCTATCCCCATTTTCTTATAAATCTATCCCGCATTAGTAGCGTTAAGAAAACGACAAATTAATAATAACACAAGAGCAAGCTGAAGCATGTGAAAACATCAAGCAGCCATTTTAAAGCACACTGCGCAGAAGCAGAAATTTCCCACCAAGCAAAGAAAGACGTCACACCATGTGATATGGTTGAGACATGCGCAGTAAGGTTCCCGCGCTTTAGCGGCCATTTTAGAAAAAGACAAGCGTTACTTGTTAGTTAGAACACATAGGCAAGCTTCCTTGCCATTCAGGTAGTGTATGCAAAGTTAATATACACAATACAAGATTAATAAATTAATACTGTGAGGAGATTGCATTCGAGCAAGTCTCATTTTTGAGTCCTTGCTCCATCAATCCCCTCTCTGATGGCGTTTAAGAGTCATCAAAATACTGCCCTCAATCAGATGCCAACTTCTAGCAAATAGTTTCATTCTCATTTTTACATTTTCTATTTTTAACATCCCCTTTCAATTTCTTGTATAATTCACTTCTCAAATCCTCAAGTTCAATTTCATCAACCTTTCTCTTCTTTCCTCTTCCTGTCACACTATACGATTCATTCTTTCTACAACATTTGCACCATATTATTATCGTCAGTACTATTATTGCTATTCCTGCTAAGGGTACTAGTATTTGACCTATAAGCCCTTTTCCTACATTAGAAAACCAGGTACCAATTGACGCAATACTACTTGTCAATCTTTCCCATACACTATCAACTTCCAGTGGTTTAAGTTCCTTCTCAAGTTTAGTTATATTCTGTATATACGTTTCAATTTCTGCACTTTTATCAGGAATGTAAGTGCAACAATGTTTTGTCTTCAGTAATTTACAGACTCCGCCTTCTTTTGCCAATAAAATATCAAGAGCAAGTCGATTTTGCATAACCATAGATCTAATCGCAACCATTTCCGCATTAATCATTAGAAATCCTCCAGCGGTATCCGTTGATAAACGATCAACCACTGTAGACAATTTACATATTTTCCTTGAGTTCAGAATTATTCCCACCGAAGGTATCAATGCACCAAATATATCACCTACAATTTCAGAAAAACTAGCTCTTTTACTACGTGTTAGTTCGCCATTGTTTTCATTGCTCCCAGCGTTTCTTTTACGTGGTATATTTTTGGAAATACTATTCCAAAATAACAACTTCCATACCACCGTGCAGGAAGCCTAAAATAAGCCTTATTCCCGCATACATAATAGATTCCAGGAAAAACTGAATCTGTTCCTCCTTTTATTCCCCAACCTCCAAGAATTAAGAAATTGTGTTCACATTCACTGGTACCGATGAAAACATTGTTATAATCAGTCCTTAATCTATGTAGACAAATTTTCCCCGTCTTTACAAAATCCAGAGCCATAGCAGCTTGAGCCTTGCCAGGTGTGTAACTCCCTTCTTTCTCAGCCCAAGGTGGCAAATGAGCCTTATGCTCAGAAGCTTTCTTTTGAAAATCTTGTCTTCTATCTTCTACTAAATTCAAAAATATCTTTTCTTCTTCGTGTAAAGAACATGTTAGATTGTGTCTATGTGCATGTGTTATGTCTATCGATTTCATTGTTAAGAAAAATTCTCCCATAAACTGTGCGTCTTGACTACTAAGCACTGGGTTCATACTCTTTCGAATCGGAACCTCAGAAAATATCACATCTATGTTTGAATAATAATATTGAAGTCTCCCTGTTCTATAGAATAAACTAGCTAATACACTACATGATATACCATATGTCAATGGTAAGTGATGATATGTTAATCCTTCTGCTACTGATTCAGGTAACTTCATACAGACATAACAATTACTAACTTCCATGGTATCTACATCTTGAAATAATAACTTTGTAAAAACATTTAAACTAGTGTCGTTATCAGTTATTTCATGATGAAATTCTGGTTCATTTTCTGCCATTAGTTCTACTCTATTTCCCTTCATGTGTGCTGTCTTTCCTTTAGTTTCAGTTATTAATCTTTTTATCCATTATCATAAGGTAAGGGACTGCTACGATCAGGACTAACCATACTATAAGCACCATTACTAGACTACATATGCATATTGCACAGCATCTTCTACAACATCTCTGTTTTGGTCTCCCAGCAACTCTATCATCAGACATTTCGACAAGGAAGATTGCTCTTCTTATCTATTTTTCGCTTTTCTTTATGTGACTCTTTTTCATAGTCAAGGTAGTCTTGTTTCTTTCTCGTACGTCAGTTCTGCACTTGTTCCTTCGTCACCACTTTCACTTGACTCTGAGCTCTCGTAATCTTCAAGAATAATGTAAGTCCAATCAGGACCCTTGAATTTGTTATTCACAAGTTTCAGTCTCTTGCTTCTTCTTTTCTTAGTCCTGTTTTCTTGTTCGGTTTGACTGGTTACTTCATTTACTTGATCTGGATCTTCACTCCTGGTTGTTATGTAGTATTTTACTCTTTTAATGACACTAGGCCAATGATCACCTTTTCTTGTTTTCTTTGTTTGCACTGTTTCTTTATTTTTGTCTTCATCAATCTCTTTATTTTCACTGTTTGACACCTTTTCGTTTTCTGCGATTACTGTTTTTCTTTCTTGCTCTTTTTCAGGCCTTATTTGTTTCTCTTCTGCAGCTCCTCCGTCAGTTTCCAATAATTGACCTTGTTCTTTGTTTAATTCTTCATGTTTATGTTTCTCGAGATCTTTTTCTTCTGTGTGATTTTCTGGATCTAACTGGTTCTGATCAGGGCTTATTGCACTTTGTACTTCTGCAGCCTGACCGGATTCTTCTAAACCTGTCTGTCCCTGCTCAAAATTTGTCGATTCTTCGTTATTTTGAGCCCAGTTTCCTTTCCCTATCTGGTCCTGGTCAGGTTCTTTTATTGTATGTTCTTCTTTTCCCTGAGCTGCGTCTTCTTCACCTATCTGATCTTCTTCAATTTCTTCCAATTTTGTTTGACTTCTTGTTCTGTAGTAAACTTCAGGAATTTCTACCATCGGTAGCCAGTCCTGACTTGTGCTCGGTTGTTCTTCTGCAGCTTCTCTAGAATCTCGAGCCTGAGATTCTTCAGCTGGGCAACTTTCAGCTTCCTCAGTGATTGATGCTGTCTGAGGATTTTCTTCTTCAGGGTCTGGTACTCTTTTGGTGTGGCTTACATGAATCCAATTAGGAAATCCTGCACACTTCACTGCTGTATTGGTAGTCAGTATGACCTGACAAGGTTTTCCCCATCTAGGCGATAGACACGTCTCTCTGGTGTGATTCTTCACTACCACCCAGTCACCAGGATTCAGATCATGTTCTTGTTCAGGCTGCCTCGAAACTGCGTCTTCTCCGACCTGATGAGAGACAGAACGCACTAGGTCAGCCAATCCTTTGCAATAATCCAGAACCATATCATCAGATATATTCAGCAGTTTGTTTATGGGAACATGTGCTTGTCTCATTGCTCTTCCCATCATTATCTCGTGTGGGCTCAATCCCGTATTTCTATCGGGAATGCTTCTGAGTCCCATTAAGACGAGTGGCAATGCATCTGGCCACTCCAATGATGTTGATGCACTAAATTTTTCCCAGTCTGGATGTTATAGTGCCATTCAATTGTTCAACCACTCCAGAAGCCTCTGGACGATATGCACAGTGCAATTTTTGTTCAATTTGGAATGCTTCACAGATTATTTGAATCACTTCACTGTTAAAATGTTTTCCTCTATCTGATTCCAAAGTTACTGGGAAACCAAACCTAGGAATGAGTTCTCGTAGTAACAGCTTTGCGACTGTAATGCTGTCACTCCTCCTGGTAGGGTAAGCCTCCACCCACTTTGAAAACAGACATACTATGACTAGTACATATTTCAACCCTCTGCATGGTGGTAACTGTATAAAGTCGAACTGTAGTCTTATAAATGGTCCTTCTGCTTTTCCAATTTTCCCAAACCCAATTATTGTTTTTCTTCCTGGATTATGCATCTGGCAAGTCAAACATCTCTGGCAAAGGCTCTCTGCTACAGCCCTGAACTTGGGATTGTACCAGTTCTGTCTGAAAAGCCTAATCATTGCATCTCTCCCTATTTGTGTGTCTCCATGATACATCCTGGCCATTTGAGAGAGCAGACAGTCAGGCATGACTGGTCTGCCATCAGCACAAATCCACACTTCATCATCTCCCCTTTGGGAACAACCCACTTTGACCCATGTTTTCTTCTCATTTTCATCAGCACCATCTTGCAATCTTCTAACCTCATTCCATGTTTCAGGTGGCATATACAGCATAAGTTGGCAGCTGATTCCCATTCTTTCCACCCTTTTATTGACTGATAATCTATTTCTGGCACAATGTTGAGCCACAAGATCTGCATATCGATTGCCAATTACCACCCAGTCATCTCCTGACTGGTGTGCGGCACATTTCACCACAGCCAATTCTTTTGGTGATTGTATTGCTTCCAGCAATTCCCTTACAAATTGTCCATTTTTAATGGGGAATCCTGAAGAAGTCATGAAATCCCTCTGCATCCATAGTTGGCCAAAATCATGCACAACCCCGTAACCATATTGGCTATCTGTAAATATAGTTACTTTTTGATTCCTCCCAATTTTGCAAGCTTTTATCAAAGCAATCAATTCAGCTACTTGTGCAGATTTTACTCCTGGTAAATAGGATGCTTCAACTATTCCAGTTAATTCACACACCGCATAGGCAGCAGTTAGTTTACCGTCTTCATGTCTTTGGCATGAACCATCAACAAACAGCTCCCTGTCTGGCTTTCTAAGGGGCTGTTCTTTAATGTCCGGACGTGGTTTCGTGCATAATTCTGTGACTTGTAAACAATCATGTTCTTCTTCTTCGTCATTTTTAATTTCCTCATGATATGGGTCTGGTAGTAAGGTTGCGGGATTTACTATTGTACACCTCACTATGTTCACATTTTCAGCACCCATTATTATTCTCTCATATTTAGTCAGCCGACTAGGAGTAAGATGCTGAGTTCGTGTTCTTGTCAACAGAATCACAACCGCATGTGGAACAAACACCTTTACTGGGTGTCCCATCACAATTGACTCACTTTGTTCAATACTTAGAAAGGTAGCCGCTACTGCTTTTAAGCAGCCTGGCAATGCGGCTGCCACTGGATCCAATGTAGCAGAAAAATAAGCTATAGGACGTCTGTCTAGACCATGTCTTTGTGTTACGACTGAAAGTGCACAATTTTCTCTCTCATGACAGAACAATGCGAAGCTTCTCTTATAGTCGGGCATGCCTAGGGCTGGTGCTGAGCACAAAGCATTTCTCAATTTTACAAAAGCTCCTACACTCTCATCATCCCATTCAACTGGGTCCTTTGCTTTCTTTTTTGTCATTTGAATTAGAGGCTTCGCTAACAAGGGAAATCCTAGTATCCATTGTCGACAGTAACCTACTATTCCTATGAATATTCTCACTTCTCTTTGGGTTACAGGCATTTGCATTTTCTTAATCAATTGTACTCTTTCCAAGGGTATTCTTCTTTTTCCCCTCTCAATTTGGTGTCCCAGATATTTAACTGCTGTTGTACAGAACTGCAATTTTTCTGGTGAGACTTTATGCCCTTCTTCAGCCAAATGATTTAATAGTGCTATGGAATCAACAACACAGTCCTCTCTGGTGTTCGATGCCACCAGTAAGTCGTCGATATATTGCACTAGGACTGAGCTTCCTGGCATCACTAGTTTCTCTAGGCACTTTTTCAATAACTGATTAAAAATAGAAGGACTTTCCGTGTACCCCTGAGGAACACGATTCCATACATAGACTTTGTTCTCAAATTTAAATGAAAAAAGATACTGGCTGTCTGGATGCAATGGTATTGAAAAGAACGCTTGACATAAATCAATCACTGTGAACCATCCTGCACTCCAAGGAATCTGGTATAGGATTAATGCAGGATTGGGTACTATAGGACAACAAGGTTCCACAATCTTATTTATTTTCCGCAGGTCCTGAACAATCCTATATTTTCCGCTAGGTTTCTTTAAACCCATTATTGGTGAATTACATGGGCTACTCATTACTTCTCTTAGTATATTTTGTTCTACCATTCGATTGATTTCTTCAATGACTCCTGTCTTTACTTCTGCACTCATTTTGTACTGTCTAGTATTTGGGAAAATCGCACCTTCTTTTACAGTAATTTTAACCGGGTCTATTTTGGCCATAAGTCCTACTTCCTTTCCTGTGAAATCCCATACTATGGGGTTTACTGTAGTTTTTAATTCTTCTGGCAGCTCATTTTTTGTTATCAAAGAAAACATCTCATCAACCTCTGTACCTTGTTTTGCAATCATAAACTTATATACATGATCTTCATCTGGGGTCTGAACTGCCACACCATCCGGGTGCAGAAAATTGTGCAATTCATCTTGCATAGTAAATCACGACCTAATAAATTTACTGGACTAGACTCACACACTACAAATTGATGCATTTCTCTGAAATTTCCAATTTTAACTTCCATTGGTTCGGTAAGAGGTGTTCTAATCTTTCTATTAGCTACTCCCACTACTTGGATAGCTTCTCCAGAGAGAGGAAGGTCTGGAATGCCTGCTGTTCTCACAGTAGACCGGGTAGCACCAGTGTCCAAAAGAAAAGTAATATCATTACCTTTCACATTCCCTTCAACATATGGACCTGACTGATCTACCGATAAGGATGCGCTGAGTACGCACTCCTTCTCCCCCTCTCCCAGGCACCGTCATGAACTGTATTGACAGAAATCGTCCTGTAAAAGAAATTGTGATGTTACATAATCATTCTTACCACTTCCTCCTTGATATCCGACGTCTGTACCGTGGTTTGCTCTGCTTACATTACCCTGAATAGGTGCAGGTGGCAACTGACTCTGAGGATTTACACCCTGCTGTGAGTCATTCTGCATCTGTGGATTTAAATTTTGATTTGGGCCATTATTATTCTGAATCTTTTTACATTCATCCTTCCAATGCCCCAATTTTCCGCATCCATGACAAGGAAATTTCTTTTAGCTTCTTCTCTACTCATTCGTCCTCTCACTTTTCCACCATTCCCAGTGTCGCCATTCGTTCCAGAATCCTTTCCTTGATTTTCACTCGGATTATCCAAATTAATCCCCTGTTTCTCGGCCATTTTCACCTGTGCCCACATCACCTTTTCCTGCAATTTCTTGTGCCTCTCCTCAATATCGTCTCCACAGTATTTCGCATATTTCAGAATCTCGTCTATGGGCTTGCCTTGCCAACACAACATGTGCTGCTTAATCATCTGACAAATTTCTGGCTTCAGACCATAAACAAATCGATACACAAACTGACTCATGTTCTTATCTCCAATGTCCTCATATCCACTATACTGCTTAAATACCTGCAATAAACGCTCATAATAGGCGTGTTCCGATTCACTAGCTTCTTGGGTGGTTCGGTCTATTTTCACCCAATCTGTTTCTTTCGGTGTTATTTTGCCTTTCAGGTAAGTTATCACCTGCTGATACTTTTTCATTACATCATTTGACGGGGCACCTGTTTTTGGATCTCTAGGATACTCGTCACTAGGCCAATCAACTGTGATTTTACAATCTGTCCATAAATCGGCAGGTACCACTATGTCACACAAACCATCCAAATCTTTCAACAATGCCTTTGACACCTTCACAAACCTCTCAACCTGCTTGTACCATTCAATTGGTTTTTCTCTCAATTTTGGAAAATCATTCGTAAATGACAAAATATCCTGTCTACTCCATGGGACATGTACATAGCCCCCTCCTGGAACTTCTCGCATCGGGTACATTTGATCTGTCTTCCCTGTTTCTTTCATCACATATTCAGAGGCTGTTCTACTGGTTCGTGCCTCTTCCTTTTTCTTTGCCCATCGAACTCTCCATTTATCTAGGTCTCCCCATTTTTGCAAGACTGTCATTAACTCTTTTACTTGTAACTTTCTTCCAGAGGCATTCATATTTTCTAAATCTTTGTCTGAGAAATCTGCTCTATAGGGTTTCTGCAACACCTTTGATCTCCCTATTTCAATTCCCATCTGCAGAGCCAAATCTGATAATTTTTCATGAAATATTTTTACATTTCTGGTGATACTTCTGCATACGAACAATAATTCTTCTTCATTGTAAGCATTTAGGCGAGCTAGCCCCACATTTCCTGCTATTATTTCTTCTAATTCGACTTTTAATTTATAAATATCCAAAATTTTGGGAGGTGTACACTGCTGATCTGATCCTTGTGCCCACCTTTCTAAGTCTTCTGGACTAACTACAGTGACACTTTTTGCTCCTGATGAAGTTATCAATTTTATATCTTTCGAGCACCCAGGTGTAGTTCTTCTGGGAGTACTATTGACAGAATCTCGAATTGGTAAATCCATTAATGATATTGTTGATTCACAATCACTAAAATGATCCTCAACCATTACTGTTGCTTCAGGTTTAGGAATATTCACAGGAGTAGGCATAACTAACGGTGGAGGACAGTTTCCCTGACTACCATATAATGGAACTACTGGACCAATTGTTACAGGTATGGTCAAAGAGTCAGGATGCACTTTTATCTGTGTTATTTTTTGTATTAATTCTGCTCTGGTCTTCTCTAGGGCTTCTTTCTCTTTATCGTGAAGTATCCTACTGGGGGTGAAATCATGCATTACCTGTGGTACTAATGGAGTTTTTAACAGTGGGGCACTTGGGGTGCATCCACTTGTCCCTTCCTGATATGGTGGGGGGTTCCTTAATATTTCTTCTATAAATTCATCTTCGGAATCTCCATTTCTCATTAAGAGTTTTGTCTTTTCTGTGCATTTGCTTCCTAATTTTTCTTCTGCTGTTAACAATGGATATAATCCTTCTGTAAGCATTGCCCTCCTCCATTGTTTCATCTGACCGTCCCTAGACTCATGTTGGTATCTGGGGAAAAATCCTCGATAACCCCTATTACTCCTGGATCGGTCACGCTCAAATGCCTCAGTTTCCCATTCCTCTAAGGCTTCATATTTAGTTAATCTAGGTCTGGGTTCCAAATCATTCATTCTCAATCTCAAATTTTGAAGAATTCTTCCATTAAAGGTACCATTCGTGGGAAATGCTAATATTCCATCATTTTTGGTATATTCTATCCAATTCTCTATCCATACACAAGTATGATAACCTCTCTCCATCATCATGAATGAAGCGGGCGTTTTAGCTGGTGGAATGATAATTCCTTCCCTAGTTTTGATTGTTTTATCCTTTTTAAAATAGTTCTTAATCTTTTGCAGAAAGGACATTTTTCTCTTTTCTCCATACATTCTATCTAATCTTCGGTGTATAAAGTTATATTCTGCAAAACCTAGGAATCTCCTATCCGGACGAGTTCCTGTTAAAGTCGGATCGCGTTTTAACATGCAATCCCTATCCACTAAGATTTTAGCTTCTAGAATCTCAACCAATCAAATGCCTGCTAACTTTTATTTCTGAACCAGTCCTAACGCGGCCTTTCGGTGACGTTTGTCTGTCAACCCCTCCTTTACAATCTGCGCTTCTCTGTCCCTCGCTGTTTCAACCAATCCCAGCGCGGCACCTGTGACGTCAGTACTGCTCCTGACTACTGACCCCTCCTTTACAAGAGTCGTTCCACACCCGCTGATTCAACCAATCCCAGCGCGGCGTTTGTGACGTCAGCTCCCTCTCCGGCAGCTGACCCTCCCTTTACAAAATCTTACGCCAACTTTATTTTCTCTATAAATCTTTAATTAAATTTCAGTAACAACATAAAACATTCGCTATCGTGCCAGTTTCTCTAAAATAGAAAAGATAGTTTTCTCTCACACTTAGTAAAACCTTTCCGTTTACTAAACATACACTACGAGTAAAACCCTTCCGTTTACTCTTCACACAAGCTCCAGAAGTACCTGTTACTTCTTCAATGTTACCCTTTCTAGGTGATATAACATCAAATTTTCACCAGTGTACTCTTTTGCTATTACTCACACGCATAGATTCCCTAACCAGTACTGATAGTCCTGCTTAACTTTTCAGTACTATTTCTGCCTGACAGATAAACTCACTGCAGTATGGCTTCCACTTACCAACCGCTATTCAATTTTCCCCGGGGATTCTAGACAACATAAAACAAACTTTGAATACACAGATGTTAGTTCATAAAAATAAAATTCTCATTACCCAATTAACAAAGAGTAACCATCCTCTGCTTACCAGAAAACTGATCCAGCGCGATATTAGCAAACAGCATTCATACACCAGATACTCACTTGGGCCCATACATTCACACTACGCTAATACTTACGCTGGGGTTATCAGTTGTACTCTTTATCAAAATCCCTGCTACCAATTACCTTCCGATTGAAGAGTAATGACTTACCAATGAATCCTTTGCTAATTGGGAAGTCTAAAATGAGTGACATTCATTATAGTACATAATCCTGAAATAACCACTGAGTCAGGAAGTTTTAAAATGTTTATCTAAAGATTTAGCAGAGTAACTTACAAAACCACATGGTACTTAATCGCATATCACGGATGAAGCATAGAATAATAATCATTGATTAATGACGGTCCCTCAGAAAGGAGAAGATAGAGACAGCAGCGCAACTAAAGGTTGCATTTATATTTACCTAAGTGCGAGAACCAAACCCCTTGGCCAAGGAGTTGGAAAGAATAGGACCCAGGAAGGATGAAGAGCAAAGACCTCCTCCACGATCAGGACAGGACCGGTGACCTCTCTACAACGACGCCTGCGTCGTTCCCCTCTCTGATACTCGACTTCTCCTCGATTCTCCTGTGCCTTTCTTCTAATGGACTCCGCCGCCCCCTCCTCAGGACCTCTCTGGACAGCGATTCAGTCTGCAATCGATCAGCTTGAAGGGTCTGGAGCTAGAAGCTTCTACGCTTGTTCTCTCTGGTCCTCTGCTCTCTTGCAGCATCTCCTTCTCTTGTCAGCGTCTAGTCTCGTCCCTCTAATCTCTAATTAACTAATGCTATATCTATTATACCCTTCTACGCCCATGTACCTCCCCTTAATGTTGCCAAAATATGAGACCACTACTTCTGATTGGACAGGGACAGGGGTTGATTCTCACACCATATTGATTTGGTTCGAATTCTGAAGACCTTTGTTTTAAAACTACCGCCCATCAATTTTAATACATTGGTTTTATTTCCCACCCGTATTCATTTTCCATATACATAGTTGCAAGTTTGGCAAGAACACATGAATATATCAATATCGGCCATTAGGTCGTGGCCTTGGACGACGTCCAGGTTGACTTCATCTTTATTCTTTGGCAGCCAAGCAGGGCACACATGTGCAGAATCATTGTCTCTCGAGTTCCAGATCACCAACCCCAGGCCCAAATTTATGAACTAATAAAAGTCAAAGAAGAAAATATTAAAATCACAAAATAATATGTTTCACTGTATACCCACTCTTTTTACTCTATCCCCATTTTCTTATAAATCTATCCCGCATTAGTAGCGTTAAGAAAACAACAAATTAATAAAAACACAAGAGCAAGCTGAAGCATGTGAAAACATCAAGCAGCCATTTTAAAGCACACTGCGCAGAAGCAGAAATTTCCCACCAAGCAAAGAAAGACGTCACACCATGTGATATGGTTGAGACATGCGCAGTAAGGTTCCCGCGCTTTAGAGGCCATTTTAGAAAAAGACAAGCGTTACTTGTTAGTTAGAACACATAGGCAAGCTTCCTTGCTATTCATGTAGTGTATGCAAAGTTAATATACACAATACAAGATTAATAAATTAATACTGTGAGGAGATTGCATTCGAGCAAGTCTCATTTTTGAGTCCTTGCTCCATCACCTTTAAATGACACACTTAGAAAAGGAACTTAGCACTCTCAAAATAAGGGGAATAAACTTATCAAGGTGCTTTCAAAATCAAATACATGTATTTATTAATACAGCACTTTTAAAAAGAAGACACAATATACTCATGAATGCACTTTCCCTGATGTCAAATGAAAGGAGTCAAATATAGATAACATGTACACAAAGCAAGAAGATATGAAATATGTACACGAAGCAAGGAAACTTATGGTATGTGTACACAAAGTAAGTAATAGAAATACATCACTGATAGAATGTCTTTCAACATTCTGGCCAGCACGACTGGGGAGCCCTCAGAGTCAGGCAGAAGTCTCGATCGGGATCACCAAAGTTCCATGTGGCAACGAGTCCGCTCCACAGCGAGCTCCTGTGTGAGAGCCAAGATTCCCCGTCTTTTATACCTTTTACTCAACCCAAGGAGAGATTTATAGAAACCTCTCCCCCTTCCTTCCGTTTCAAAAACAAGGCTGACCATACCAGTCTGCGTCGAGGTCACTCACAGAAGCTAGCCAGGCCCCCGTGTTTGCTGCGAGGCAGAGCTGTACATTCCGCACATTTCTCTGGCAAAAAACAATCTCAACCCTGTGAACGGTACCAAGTGCGCATCCCACACGTTATGTTCGAGCTTACTCTGCACGGTGAAGAGCGAAAACAGGTGAAGAGAAAAAACATCCCCTGCCCACCCTGTAACTGCGTGAGAGCACAGAAAATGGAGTCAGTTATACAAAATGGAGTTGATGGTCAATGTATCATTCCTCATAACATCACACATTAGCAAGATAGACATTCCTGTGTTGACTCCGCAGTCTGGTGACTAATTAATTTGAAGGGCCTCCATTGTCTCCGGTTTGCCCAGGACTCCCAGTTGAAGATGTGGGGCACCACAGTGTTACTCGGAGACATGAAACTTGCTCTGATACTAGTAATGATGGTTAGACCGGGGGACTTGGTTGTGGCGGGCACTGAGTACCTGGACCTGGGGTGGGTTAACAGCCTGTGGCTTACGAAGGGTAATGCCTAGTGGATATGATGGCAAATGAGCTGGTGTGGCGCACTTGAAGTTATTTTATCTTACCCGCCCCCCCTCCCCCCGCTTGATGGCACCACCTAAGTGACTGGAGGTGTCTTTCTCTTAACGATGTTGTTTCTTTACAGATTTAGACGATCAGCCGTTGCTAAACTTTCTTGGGTGAGGGAGTTTACAGTTGGGGTTTTGTTTACATGTCCTGGGGGTCTCGGATTGGTCTGATGTTGATGGAAGGTGGATGGGGTAGGTGCATATTGGTGATGAGGATGAACTATCCCTCCGTACTCATTGGGAGATTCACATAATAATATGATATTGTTGTCTTGGAATATTAGGGGCATGGGCACAGCCTCCAAACACCACAATATTCATAGGTATTTATGGAAGCGTGGAGCCCAAATAGTTATGCTACAGGAAAGGCACCTCACGGCAGATAAGGTGGCCTGTCTGTGACGCAGGTGGCAGGGACAAATTTATACAACCACTTACTCTGCATTTTCCAGGGGGCGCTACTGTGGATATGGGTGGGGACCCCTTTTGAGCTTATATCCTACATTATTGATGAAGAAGGGCGATATGTCCTGGTTAAGTGAAGACTGATGGGCAAAGAGGTCACATTGGGAAGTGTGTATGCCCGAACATAGGTCAGGTGCAATTCCTTCAGGCACTGTATGTCCCCCTGTCCTCTTTTGTGATGATGATCTCATCCTAGGAGGTGACTTCAACTGAATGGCGGATGTTAACATGGACCAGTCCACCCCACCCCTATTGGGGACAATGGCATGCAGGGTTTCACAGGGCTTCCGGACTTGTTTGGGGTTTCAGGACCTGGCAGAGATTTGGAGAGTGCACAATGGGCTTGAACGTGACTACTCCTATCAATGCCACACTAGAACATGTCAAATGCTGTGACTACAAAAATGATCTTGCAAGGGAACACGAGGAAGGTGGTAGGTCGAGTAGACTTCTGGCCTGGTTGATCCGCCCGGAGATGAGGGGGTCACCCATTACGCAGGTCTTATCGAGTGACGATACACTGCTCTATTCTCCAGGGGACATTAACGCGGCCTTCTGGAAATACTATGAGACACTTTATCAGAGCCCGGAGGTAGTACTGCGGAGGCTCTGGCTGAGGTTCTAACCCCACTGCCTTTAAGCACACTTGACCCTGCACTTCGAGAGGACCTGGGAGGTCCTGTGGCAGTGCAAGAGATCAGATCAGCTATCATGGTCACTGGAAAACCCCCTGAACCAGGCAGGCTGCCGGCGGAATTTTACGCTGCTTTCGCCTCTGATTTGGCTCCTAGATTGGATGCCCTGTATGCTGATGGATGCGCTTGGGTACGTTGCCGGAGTCCACCAGAGATGCCTAGTTTATACCACTACCGAAATTGAAAACGGTGGGAGCACATACGTCCAACTTTAGCCCCCTGTCCATGTTGAACATGGATTTTAAAATTCTTAGCAATGTGTTGGCACTAAGGTTGCTTTCTCACATGCCGAGCCTTATCCACAGTGACCAGAATGGTTTCATCCCGAATAGGTCCACATCACTGAACCTTCGTTGGTTATATCATATCTAAGGCTCCCTGTTTTCCAGTTTTACTGATTTTTACAGATGAATACAGACAGAAAACAATTTATTTTCCTGTCTGTATTTATTTTTAAACGTGGATAAAAACGGAATTGGGTTGTTTGTGAGTGATTCAAAATGATTTCAATCATGACTGCCAGGCCAATAGCTGTGCAGATTGAAATGTAAGCGGGGTTGAACAAGGTAAAGGAATTTTTGTAAAGCACTTTAAACAGCAGTATATATTTATATATACAACCTTGGTACTAACCTTTGCATGTTTTCCCATAAGTGCATATTTTATCATCTGAGTGTGTTTATATCACTGAAACCGGGCAGTCGTTCAGGCATTTTGTGCATATTTATTTGTTAAATAAATGTCGAAATATACTAATTTCAGCTTCATTTTTTCACATAACTCAAAATAAATATGGATTAATAGAGATAAAATTTGTAAAAAATAAATATGGATAAATGCAGACGGAAATGTCACAAAAAAAACAATACCATAAAACCGGAAGCCCTAATCATATCCTATACCATTAGGATATTAGCTTATGCCCAAATGCCCTCATTATGTCGGTGGACCTAGAAAAGACTTTTGATTCAGTGACGTGAGACTTCCTCTATGCAGTTATGGTTAAGATGGGGCTGGGAGAAGGTTGGTCAAAATGGGTCCGGCTACTGTACACTAATCCCACGGCGAGGGTTAGGACTGGGGGCGGTGTGTCCGTCAAATATGGGATTCACCGGGGGACTAAACAGGGATGCCCACTCTCTCCCCTCCTGTTCGCCTTGGCCATCGAGTCATTGGCAGAGCTTTTCTGCCGGAAGGGAGCTGGCCATGGGGTGGTAGTAGTGAGAAGGGAACATGTTATCTCTCTTAATGCTGATGACCTGTTGCTGTATTTAAAAGATGGCCAACGGGGAGTTGAGAACGCACTGAACCTGTTAGAGGAATTTAGGGTCCTTGCAGGGCTCCGGGTTAATAAAAACAAAACACACTTGTTCCCTATGATGGCAGGAGCATTGCAACCGACGTGTATGCCCCTGGGATTGAGATGGTCGCCACTGTCTTTCAGGTATCTGGGTATTCAGGTGTTCCATGCTTTGACGGACGTTAAGGAAGGCAATCTGGGAACGGCGATTCGTTCGCTCAGGTCCTGTGTTAAGTTTTGGCGTTCTTTGAAACTACCGGTGATAGCAAGAATTTCTTTATCCAAGATGGTTATGCTGCCTAGGTTGCTATATTTCTTTGTTAACCTTCCTGGTAAGATAACATGCTTCTGGTTTAATCAATTGGACATGTTGCTCCGGGAGCTGATATGGGATGGAGGCCGCAATTGAGTCTCCTTGGTGGTGCTTCAGAGACCCCCAGGTATTTGAGGCCTGGGAGTCCCTGATTTTGAATTATATTACTTGGAAGCCCAACCACAATTGATAACTCAATGGTTAGATGGTGAGAATCTTGGAGAGCTGGGACCTATTGGGTTGGCGAACAACCAAGGGATTTTGCTAGCAAAGATCCTCGACCCGAAAGTGACAATCCCCCAGCCAGGAGTGCTGTTGAAAGGGGTGTTGCAGTGTAGGCAGAGATGCCTGAGGAGGACAGTTGGGAATCCTTTGTATGCCCTGGCTTTACCATTGGTGGGGCTGCCACATGGTGATCCCCCCCTCTCCATTCACAGGACAACAGTTAACTGAATGGACCATGGTGGGCCTGATCACAGTTGGGGATTGCTACCAAATGGGGGCGCTGATGCCACTGGAAGACTTGATAGCACAGAGTGAGTTACCCCCGGCCAATTTTAGCATACCATGCTATAGTGCAAACATTTGGCAACCTGTGGCCTCATAGCCAACAGGAGCCCGAAACACATGCAGTTCTTCAGGCACGGGAGACACTGGGCTCTGCGCGCCACCTGGTGAAATGCCTCTATCGGGCACAACTGGAGATGGCCATGACACCCCTGGTGAGACCACGAGAGCGGTGAGGGGCGTTATTAGGTAGGTGATCTTCCGGACTCTGAATGAGGTAATATTGTGGCAAGCCCCAGGCGCATCTCCAGAAATATGAGATTCAAGTATGTTCAATTTAACAATGTTCAAATGACCTACTTGACCCCACATAGATTACAGGTTATGTATGTGGGAAAGCCAAGGGCTTGCCCCAGATGTGAGATGTTGGGGCGGATTTTGAACACATGGCGTGGAGCTGTACAGGGTTGCGAATATTCTGGGATCGGTGGTCGCCACGATCAACGGGGTGTTGGCCCGTTCGCTCCCCTGTACTGCCGAGATGTGCCTTTTGGGATTATAACCCAGATCTAAAGCACGAAAGATTGATTCCAGATCTGCTAGACAACAGATAGCAATGAGATGGAGTGCCAGGGTGGGCCCGACGGTTGCACTGTGGGCTAAAGATGTAGACATATGGGCTGGGCAGAGGAACGAGCATTACTTGACGCCTATTGGCGGGCCTCTGGGCGGAGGTGCCCGAAGCGTGGATAACAGAGAAGACGACCGGGAGGAGGGGGGTGGAGGTTACCCTATGACACATTTAAGTAGTGAGGACTCACCCCGTGTTTGCTTAAGAGAACAATAGATATTGTTACCTGAAAGGAGAAGAGATTGACGCCCGGAAGGCTGTGTGTGGACCCCTCCCAGAAGTGAGGTGTTCTGTAGAACTCTCTTAATGATTGGTCAGTTGCCCTGGGAAATGGGTTGTCCTATAGGCCCCTCTTCCCTCTCTGATGTGTTAGAATACAAGTCCTGCGACCCATCAAGGTGTGTAAGCCACAATGGGTCCTTCCATATTTAACAGGATTTCAGACCATAAGGGCGATTTTGTGTGTCATAGTTTGCTTTTTTTTTCTTGTTACTTAACTTTAACCATATCGCTAATACTTCTGGACACTTTGGTATTGTTAGGTATAACCCTACAGCTCCCATTAGGAAACTCACATTAAGAGCAGTTCATACTAACAAATAAGAGATTAGATACGAGCTTTAGCTGCTTAACACATTTTCCAGAAACATGGGATAAATATAGTCAGTGAAAACCTGAACAGTGATAAACCATTTGCTTCCAATTGGCGTTTAGGTTGCGATGCGATTACAACCTCATTTCTGTATTGCAACATACCTATACGCAACATATACTATTTCTCGACTAGACACAACATTTGAATGTAAGAACGATAAATAACCATGTTATAATGTATGCAAAACTCTGCTCTTATGTATATAAATGTGACAATATTCTAAAATATCAATAAAAATTTATTTGACAAAAAAGTGTATAGTGCAATACATTCTATATATGATAGTGCAGTAGCTAATACAATATATGGTACTTTTAGGAGAATTTCAGTTAACTATATTGCCCATCTAGCATCAGAATTAAATAATTAATACATAGTAATACTCTGATAGTTCTATAGCTTGTATTTGTTCAATAACTTTTTTCTTTACTTTGATTGGCATTATTGTGATAACAGCTGATTTGTCTTGACCTTGAGCACATCCAGGAATTTCCCAAGTCTATACCATGATCTTATATTATCACACTTCATCAAACATCTTAACACTCCATCACCTTTTCTGGTTTACAGTTGCCTAAAAACAGGAAGTGAACAGGAAGTAAGAGTCTCTTTTTTTCTAATAAAAATATTTGTACAAAAAAACCAAGACATGGCATAATGTCACTGGGGCAGATTTGCAAAAAGGACATATGGTAGTTTCTGCCGAGCTCTTTCCGATCTTGTTTTCAAATAATTTCCAGTAAACGAATAATGGCACTTGTACCAACCGCAAATTTAATAACTACCGCCTAGTAATTCTGTCTTTTATATCTTTTAAATTTGGTTGTACTTTTCCAGATAATTCAACATTCCTCATGTGGTTAAGATTCGTTTTGATTTCGCAGTTCTCTAAATCCATTTTAATAGCCAACGCTTTTAAAAAGTTTTTAAGACTTTTTTTTAATGTATCTACCTTGGTCATAATATTACCTAAATTTGCCAACCACGATCCAACATTTCCTGACAGGAGATAATTGTTAACTGTGTGCTTTAATGTACCTTCTGTTGTAATCCAATACCAATAGTTCATTGTTCTTTGGTAATATTTAAATTTTATATTTGTCAGACTGAGGTCCAGTTTTAAAGTGCAGTATACTGTGCCCCTCGTAAGACCGAGCCACTTCTTTCATATATTCATGTCTGTTAGCTCCTTACATTTCAGAACCTTTTCGTCTACTATCTCGCTCCCGTACAATAATAGACTAACAGTTTTTATATTATAGGTCTTTTTTAGTACCTCTACTTACCTATGGCCCAGTTCAAGGTCTAATCAGGCCAAAACTTCAGCCACTGCCTTACTTCTTTGCTCCTGATACTCGAAGTTCTTCTTGAAAGAGAGATTACTGTTGAAAATCGTCCCTGAATACTTATATTCAGTCACAGTTTCCACTTGGCGGTCATTCAAAAACCACTTACATGTAGTCTTAAGTCCCTTAACTGTGACATTTCTATTTTCTTCTGAAATGCCTCTAAGTCTCCTGATTGAGCCATAAGGGCTTGTCTTGTGTATGTAAGTAAATCCTTGTTTGCGCTCTAGGTTCCAGATACAGAATCATTTCTGCTGCCTCCTTTCTATGGGGTTTGCAGGGTGACTATCTGTAATAGTAATCTGCATAGAGGCATTGACATTCCCTGTTGCTGCGGGAAGTTCTGAGTCTTACTTGTGTACAACCCTAGTGGTAGCCCAGTGTGTTTGTTCATTATTGGTGCTGTTCCCTGTTTGTTCACATTAGAGTTGCTTTGCCTTCTCCGTCCTATTCCTGTTTGTGTCTGTTCTTTCAAGGTGTATGCCTTTGCCTTCTTCTTTGCATCGGGGCACTACTCCCATAGGCAGATACTCCTTGAACTTGGGGAGTGATTTGCCAGAAGTCCCTGACACAGCCCCACCTTCATGTGCTTTTCTCCATAAAATACAACAAAAATAACACCCTGGAGTATTCATAGGGATTTTTAACCACTTGTGTTGGATCCTAATATCGTTATAAGGAGATACACATATCTCCAACCCAAGTTCTTTCTAAAACATTTGGGAGTTCATCTGTGACCCAAAGAATGTTGTACGGGTGTGAGGCAAACCCAAGGATGCCTAGGTTGGTGGATGAGAGTTTGTCTCCAATTGTTTTATAAAACCCACACATTACAGTGGAGGCTATCCATTGAAAATGTTCACAGTCTCTGGGGTTACTCTCACATTCAGAATGTCAATTTTGATTTTGTAGTATTGATGGGAGACCTGTCATGGAGTAAGGACAAGGTGGGCATTAAGATTAGAAGGTGCAAAACAGATCAGAAAGGTACGGAGACTGGGGTCTGGCTGAGCAGGTCTGGGATAAGGATGTTTGCCCAGTAAGGAAGATAGGTCGGTATCTTGGAAGAAGAAGCTGTAAAGAAGGGATTATTTTCGTACATGAGAATGGGCCACTGGGGACGGGGAAGCAAGTACTGGGTGTAAAGTGGGAATGCTTAAAGAAAGCGGGTTAGGGGAAAAGGAATACAGGATGCACTGGATCAGCATAGTGGCAGTGACGGAAGGTTTCCACTTAGGCATGAGTGAAGACAGATTAAAAGGACCGGGTGGGTGGATGAGGGACTGCATGTGGCAATATGTGAGAGTGGGGGCATGGGAGTAAGTGGGTCCTAACAGCTGTACTTTCACTCCATAAGTAAGAAGGAAAAGATGGCAGTTAGAGGGAGATTTCGAGATGTAGGCATTCAATTGTGAACCTGGGAAGCAATTCTTCGGGCAGCAACCAAGAACAGAAATCGACATGACAGTGATACGATGGTATGGACTGGGAGTAATGAGATGGGCAGTTATTACCAGCACTTTGGGAACTGACAGACAAGTGGTAATTTCCTGACAAGGCAATATTACACTGGGTAAAAATGAATTAATCCAGTCCATATGGTTGGAATTGCTAAAAATGATGAAGAAGGACTTGAGATTCCCGAAGGAGAGATGGAGGGGGGCAATATTTTGCTGGACCCAGCTGTTGACTATAAAACTGTGTAGATGGCAAGGAAACAATCTGTGATAAATAGGGCCAGGAAAGATGTCAATAGGGAGATCTGGGGGCTTTGTAACAGCAAAGGGATCAGAGAAGTCAGTCATGTGGAGCTTGTGCACAAGTGCCTGGCTTTATTTAGACATGGTGGGGTGCACCTGACAGTGTTGGGGAACAGATTTTAGATTAGGAAATTGAAGGAAATGGCAGCAGACTGGTTGGAAGAGATATGAACTGTGGAAGGACTTAAAGAACATCTCAAATTAGGCTTTTACTGGTGGTTGTGTGAAGGGGTAAAAACTGAGAGACGTTCAAGCGGGGGCGAGGGGAGAGGAAGTAGGGAATGAAAGAGGTGGAACGAGGAATCAATGATGAGGGTCTGGTCCAGGGGTGGGCAGGCCAGACAATCAAGGAAACAGCAGATGGGCAGACATTTAGAACACATGAAGGTTTTAAGTCATAAGTTGGTGTGATGTCATGGCTCAGGGGGAAATGGGATGGGAAATGTTTGGGGGGAACTGTTTGAGGGGGGTATAGGTTAGTAATATATGTTAGAGTGTTTAGGGCATGTTAGCAAGTGCGGCGTAGCCGAAGGAAGTGGGGTTGTCCAACTTGCTCCCAATAAATCATCCTTTGGCACACACAACAGATTAGTGTGGTGTACTGACTCCCATGGTGGGCTGGTGTATCCCTTTAATTGTGTCGTATTCTTTTATAGGTGCTATTGTTTTGACGTGTGTTCTTTTGAATCACATGAATGCTCTCATTCTGTTACCCTGGTTTCTACTGTTGTCCAGTGAGGCATTCTTTTCTGGGATTCCTGACTGGATATCAGTGTCTCCAGTTGCTCCTGCTGCGTGGGCTTGATAACCCTTTATATAACGGGCCCTGGGGGGAGGGGTGGGAAATGTCCTCGTCACCTGGGGGATCTGGGAAGGGAGAAATGGAGCAGAGAAAGACAGGGCAGCTGCAAGGCCGCCAACTACGTTATCGCACCCTGGCATGAAAGGAAGTACTTTTTCACGCACTCCTGAAGGAAAACGCCTCCGCCCACACTGGTACACAGCAATGTTGGGTACAGGCTGGGGGAAAAGAGGGATGTAAGAATTTGGAGATTGTCGTGGGAGAGCAAGCCGTGCGAAAACACCAAAACGGAGAGATTGGCAAGTGGGGGAAAGTGGGGGTCAGAGGAAGTACAGGAATAGAGATGAGAGGAGGAGTCAGTGAGGAGGGAATGGTCCAGGGGCGGGAGGATGTCAGAAATTTCGAACGCATGAAGATTAAAAGTCAAAAACTGGAGTTATGTCATGGCTCAGGGGAAAAGGTGTGTGGAATTTTGGTGTGGGAACTATTTAGGGAAGGGTGAATAATAAATGTTAGAGTGTTTAGGTCATGCTGGCATGTGTGGGGTAGCCGAAGTAAGTAGGGTTGCCCAGCTTGCTCCCAATAAAGCAGCCTTTTTGCGCACACGACAGAATGGTGACATAACGTTTCCCCTTCCAAAATAGGCGGATTTTGACACCCGCGCCTTGTCTCCACTTTCGTGTCAGTATTTGTACAGTAGTTGTATTACGAGGCAGGTCGCTCCGTACACAGACCACTGACAGAAGATGCACTGGTTGCCCCCGGCGACAGTAGAATGTGCTGAAGAACCACGTGTGTTCCCCTGGCAACCGATAGCATCGTGGAGCAGTTGTTAACTTGTTTGTTCCCAGGTTCGAACAGGATCCAGCACTACTTCTCGTCTGGCCAGTAACTCTCCCTACGCCTAGCCACGGCCAGCACCGCTTCCGGCTCCCAGTCACAGTGCGCAGGGCTGTTCGACATCACGGCCCAGCGAGGCTTCTGTGCTCCGGCTTCTCCCAGGCCCAGTGACTCTGCCATCTTCTCACCGGGCTTAGACTAGCTCCTTGCATTTCCCGACACCCAGGACTGCTCCGCACTTCTCGCCCGACCTAGCACCTCCCTGTTCCTCACGTGCCTAGAACTGGTCCCTGATCTGCAACTCTTCCAGCAACATTTCTCAGCAGTGCCTAGCACTGGCCTGCACCGGGCCCACCACTGTTTGCTGCCCTCTTCCACCACCGCGTCCTACTGGAGTTGGCAGTCCTCCTCTTATCTCCTTCTCCCACCTCGCTGACTTCAGGAGTCGACTCAGCACCTGGCTGTTCGAGTAGCTCCACCCCCTACAAGCGCCTGGATACCTCTCGGGGTGATTAGCTCTCTACCAATCTCTGATTGATTGTTGTTTGTTCGCCACATAATGCTCCACCCCATACCTGGCACCACTAGCTTGCCATGAATGGGCCTAGATCTGCCCCCGCCACCTTACCACGAACAACCACACTACAGTCTGAGATTCTCATGAAGGCCTGATCCTCTTGCTCTGCTCACTGCTCCTTCCTGAGCTTGCCCCTGCTCCCAGTCTCTTACGTGGACCAGCACCGATCCCAGGGTTTACTATGGCACGACTACATGGCTCCTACCCGGAAACAAACAGCTCTCTCTGCTCCTCGCCAGGGCGAGAGTCAAACCCTTCTGCTCACCAGTCCCAGTATGGCTCCTTACTGCTCGCCATTCCCAGCAAAGGTTCTTGTCTTTAGCTAGGCCCTGTAGAGCTACTCACCAGATGCTCTTCACCAGGGCCAGCGGCGCTCCTTTGCAAACCCAGAACTGGTTTCCACTCCTAGTTTCTTAACAGGTCAAACTCCCTCCTCAGCTTCTCAAGGGGGGCACCAGATCTCCTCAGCAGCTCCTACCCCACCCTTTATCCTCTTCAGGCCAAGCATTGTTATTGTTATTGTTATTTTAGTTTTATAAGGCGCACAGCTACCCTAGGGTTTCCCGGCGCCGCCTGAAGGGGCCAACATAAACAGAGGGGCCTACATATTAAATAACCAAGTTTTTAAACCCCTACGAAAGTTCTCATACGAAGATTCAATTCGAAGATCGATCGGAAGGGAGTTCCATAAAAAGGGCCCAAATGGGAAAAGGAACGATCGCCCATGCGCACCAGTCTCGTCCTGGGAACAATAAACTTTACCTGGGCGGCTGAGCGCAGAGCACGAGATGGAACATAAGGTTGAACAAGAGTCTTCAAGTAAGGAGGTACCTTTCCAGATTTAATCTTAAACATGAGACTCAAAGCCTTAAACTTAATACGGCTTTCAATCCTAAGCCAATGGAGATCCCGAATAAAACTGGAGATGGAAGCGGTTTTAGGTATCCTATAAAGCAGCCTCGCAGCCGCATTCTGTGCAAGTTGCAACTTGCGTAACACCTCCTTGGCGGCACCCAAATACAAGATGTTGCAGTAGTCCAGTCTTGAGGTGATGAGAGCCTGGACCACCGTACGTTGGGTAGAAGAAGGCAACATCCATAAGATTTTTTTAGCCATCCAAGGATTGTGAAGCAGGTCGAGGCAACTCTTATTGCTTGCTGCTTCATGGACAATTGGTCATCAACTAAGACACCCAGGTTTTGAACTTGCTGTTTGGGTTGGGGCAAAGGACCCATTTCAGTGGGCCAGTGCTGAGGGTCCTTTTGCTCCCTAGGCCGAGCATAACTCCCTGATCCTCACAGGAGTGACAAATGCTCGTCACGAGGGCCTAGCACTTCTTCTTCAAACGCCTGGCACTGCTCTGCACTAGGTTAGGCAGAGCTCCCTGCTGCTCACTAGATCTACCACCATCCTGTGCAAGGGAGCAATTCATTTCGCTTTACTAAGTTCATCACTTTCCCTGCACGTCACTGGGTTCAGCACCTTTGTGACTTGCACAAGGCCAGCACAGATTCCTGCTCTCTGACAAGCGCAATAGTGTTCCTTACAAGGCCCACAACTACTCGCGCCCAAAACATCTCTTCCGCAAGCTCAGAACACTCCCTTCCTCAGCAGGGCTCTGCATCGCTTCCAGCCTCATATCTCTCCAGCAAGCTCAGAACACTCCCTTCCTCAGCAGGGCTCTGCATCGCTTCCAGCCTCATATCTCTCCAGCAAGCTCAGAACACTCCCTTCCTCAGCAGGGCTCTGCATCGCTTCCAGCCTCATATCTCTCCAGCAAGCTCAGAACACTTCCTTCCTCAGCAGGGCTCTGCATCGCTTCCAGCCTCATATCTCTCCAGCAAGCTCAGAACACTCCCTTCCTCAGCAGGGCTCTGCATCGCTTCCAGCCTCGTACCAGGCAAGCCACAACTCTGCTTTTCACCAGGCACGGCATGCTATGTGCCTCTTACCACGACCTGGTGCCTTCGTGCTCCTGTCCTTTACCGAGAAGCTCTCTCGGCTCATCTTCGGGCTCAGTATCCCCCTGCCTGGACCCAGCCCTGTCCCCGGCTCCCCTTCAGAGTCAGCCCAGCTCTCAGTTGTTCATTAGCTCCACACTATTATTTGCTCCTCGCGTGGCACAGAACTACATCCTGCCCTTGCCAGGTTTCAAAGTTGCTCCTTGCCAGGGCCATAACCATTCCCTACTTCACCTGGTGCAGCACTGCAGCCAGCTCCTCACAGAGTTAACCATATCTTCCCACTAAGCTGACTATGACTAACATTATTTCTTCAGTCTTAATGGGCCAGCACCCCTCACACCTTTTCACCAAGGCCCAGAATCAGTTCCTACACCTCCCAAACCCACACCCACTCCCTGTGCCTCCTCAGCCCCAATATGGTTCATAATGAGACCCGCCACAAACGTCTGCTCCAAATTTCTTGATCATTTTATTTTTCCATACAGATTGTGAAGGTGTTGCAACTGAAAAAATAATTTTCTGGAACTTAAGTTTGTTTCTGTCTTCAAGTTAAAATGTTATTTGAATTTTGCTCTCCAGCTTGTTGTATAGCTTTTCACATTAATTCATTTCTTTAGTTCCTGCTAGATTGGAAAGGTGTTCTTTTTTGGCCTTCTTAATATTAACAGTTTAAATGCTTTCCTCTTTTGACAGTATCTGAAAGGACGTTAGATGGACAGCTCAGAGAAGATTGCCGGTGAGGTCCCTGACTCGGAAGCCTCAAAGATCGGAAACCTGAATGGGCCCACGGTGGAGGATGACCCTCTTGAGGTGGAAAGGGCCCTGGTTAACCTCCTGTTGGGTGCGGCCAAGATGGTGCACCTGTCATGTCATGCAGCTGAGGTAGGACCTGGTAACCCTTAGAACAAAATGTTCCACCAAATCAGATTGAGTCAGTCTGGCGCGGTTGTGGCTATCAGTAGTACAGCCGGTGGGTGGGCCCAGCCTCCCATAACCTGGCTACATTAGTTTCATGCGTCGCACCCCTCAGATTGTTTTTTTAGGTCGAGCCGGGGCAGCGCATGCGCTGCTTCTCGAGACATGCTGTATTCAGGTATGGACGTGAAGCTCCTCCACTCTCCGCCCATATTTTTCATTGGCTTGTGTCATTGCCCTTTGTAAACTGTGGCTTTTCATTGGTCAATAGGCTTAGTAATCCCTTCTTAGTACCTCCTTGTCTCATCTTGTAACCTCCCATAAGGACTGGCCCTCTTACGTGTGTTGTGACTCGGTAAGCTTTAATTACAGTCTTCAAGCACTATTTTGTTAAATGGTTTTCACCTGCCTGCTGTTGCAGGCAAGACATGCTCTCTCCTAATGCTTTTTTTATTTTTATAGCATGGCACGCAACATTTGCGGCCGCGCCTTTGGTTTATTTGTGGCACCAAACGCGGCTGCATGTTTTTTTTCTATTTATTCACTTTTTTTTTGTTCACAAGCGCCCCATGCCACGCTTCCATGTTCATGGAGGCCGCGCCCCTTTCTTTAAACGAGCTGTGTCTAAAGAAAGGTCGATGACCGCTATTAAAGTGAAATCACGGTCTGGGTCGTTTTTACAAAAAAAAGCATTTGTTTGTCAACTTGACAAACTATTGTTTTTTTTGTAAAAGCGCCCCATACCGCGCTTTCACTTTAATGGCGGCCATGCCCCTTTCTTTAGACACGTCTCGTCTAAAGAAAGGGGCGCGGCTGCCATTTACATGAAGGAATGGGGTGCTTTTAAAAAAGAAATCATTTGCAATGCAATAGGTCTCGCATTTGCAAGACTTTAAGCTATTGTCATTTACAATGCCTATAGCTAAAACTCTCGTAAATGCGGGACCTATTGCATTGCAAATGCTTGTTATTGCTAGCACCTACTCATTGTCTGGCTCTTTGTCTACATTTCAGAAGGAGAATGGTTGGGAGAGGTGTCACAGAAAGGAAAATGACAGGCACAATCCAGACAGATGGAACAGCGGCCACACTTTTGGAATTTAGAGTGACTGATTTATTCTGCGCTGGGATGGACAGCTGCTGCTGTCTTTTTCTCGTCTTAAACTGAGCTGATTTGCAGTTGGTTGACTGCGGTAGCATAACCCACCCAAGACGGGCGAGCCTCTCTTCCTGGGCTTTTAGCAGTTTCACACCCCCTTCCCTCTTTGGCAACAAAGGACCATACAGGGTCAGACTGACCTATTGGGCAATCAGACAGTGCCCGATGGGCTGGTCTGATAGATCAGTGTGAGGGCCTGTTTTATTGCCAGTTGGGCTGGATTTTCCTGAATATTCCCACAATATTACCTACAACATTCACAAATGCATGCACTCTCCCATACCTTGCAAAATACCCATAAAACGTGTATTTACAAGTTCAAAACTGGCCTGATTTGCAAATGTGGGCCACTTTTTAGCTATCTGGATCGCTAATGGGAGCTACTTTTTATTATGGTGCCCGGGCCTATTTTTTGTCCCAGTCTGACCCTGGGGCCATAGACCTTCTTTTGGTGTTTTACGGCAGCAGTTTATTACCAATTTTAAAACCATGCTGGGTCATAAATCATCCCCAAAACGTTGATTTTTAATGTGTACCACAAGCATGCAAATACTTTGAACATCGACAATTAGCACATTATAAATCAAAGTCACTCAGCAATCTTAAATTATCTACAGACATAAACCAATTGTTGGTGGATCATAATCAGTTTGTCTATCACCATCTTCCTTTGACAGCACTTTAGCTCTAAGGTCCCCTAGTGTCAAGCGCCTCGGTTTCTAGGCTTCCCTTGCTACCGATGTCTGGTGTTCGCAGGGCTTCAAGTGCTGTGTCTTCCCTGCGCTGACACTTTCTTGGCCCTTTGTTTCCCTTCCAGTGTCCCTGCCGTGAGGCTTCCCAAGGACTCTGTTTGAGCAGTTCTTTTTCTGACAGCCATCCACCTGTCCTACTGTATTATCCTTGGCATTGATTGGAGCTGTTTCTGCCTCCTTCGCCCATGCTGACCCCATGTGCGGCTGCAAAGCCCACGATCTGTTTGGTGCAGGTGGGTGGAATGACGATCGCGGCAACATTGGCTGACCACTGTCGCCTCATCCTTTTGGCCACATTGCGGCCACACCCTGTCGCTTCCAATGGGGCGCTACAAATCACGCCAGCCAATGCAGTGTGTACTTTTTGGAACTCAGCCACCCTCTGGGTGTCTTAGCCGCATTCCCCTCAAGGGTTTAGCTTCGCCTTCAGGCCAGTGCTTCAACCCACCCCAGATGGTCGAGCCTCTCTTCCCGGGTGTTTAGCCGTTTCACACCTCATCCCCTCTTTGTCAACAAAGAACATAGATCATCTTTTGGTGTGTAACGGCCGCAGTTTATTAACAATTTATAAACCATGCTGGGTCATAAATCATCACAAAAAACATTGATCATTAATATGTACCACAAGCATGCAAATACCTTGAACATCGACAGTGAGAACATTATAAATCAAAGTCACTCAGCAGTCGTAAATCATCCTACAGTCAATCATTGGTGGATCATAATCAGTTTGTTCATCACCATAAATCATCCTTTGACAACACATCAGCTCTATGGCCCCCCTAGTGTCAAGTGCTGCAGCTTTTAGGCTTCCCTTGCTACCGATGTCTAGCATTCGCAGCCCTCTGGCCATGGCTGGGCTGCAAGTGCCATGTCCGCCCTGCGCTGACCCTTTCTTGGCCCTTCGTTTGCCTTCCAGCGTCCCTGCCGGGAGGCATCCCAAAGACACTGTTTGAGCAGTTCTTATTTCTGACGGCCATCCACTCGTCCTACTGTGTTACTATTGCCATTTATTGGTGTTGTCTCCGCCACACTGCCGGCAGTTCCATAACCGCCGTCAGCTCCCCCTTCTTCTAAGTTATATGCACCTAAGAAAAACCTAAAAGCTTGAGCGCTTTTACGATGTTCAGGAGGAACATGCCCATCCCGACCCCAGATAGGTGAACTCTTTGTCTGCTTAGTAGCCCGGAATCTTGAGATTGATGAGGCCGTGCCTGACGAACTTACAGCCCATGCCCTTTCACAATTTGCTCACTGAGATATTGAGCTTCCTCGTGGAGCTCTCAACTGCCCCATGACTTACTGCTCCCCTCCATTTGAAACGTACTATCACTTCAGACCAAAGGATGCCGGCAGAACAGACCAGTCTGGCAACGCTCGTCAAGTCCGCCTTCATTTCCTCCAGGAGATTCCGTCTCCCTAGATCAATGAAGTAACCTCCACCTAGGTGCATCACAACAGCATCAGGTTTCTCTTATGCCCATAGGACCTCGTGTACCATCGGCAGCAGCTGAGCCCACCTCATGCCCGGTTTGCCCACTTGTACAAAAGTGGAATTGCGCAGCCAGATCTCTCTGTAGTGTTTACGCGTACCTGCTCTGCGCTGGGACCTTGTGATGTAAGAATGGCACAATAGCCAGACTGTCCGCCTCCTCTTGGCATCCCCTGCAGCAAGAAAATGCTTGACTTAATTTAACTCGGGTCTAATGTAGGCCTTGAAGGCTTGAGATTTCCACCTGTCAAGCTTTCTGATCTCCTCTCTCCACCAGACCATGAACTGCAGCAGTTGTCTCTGCCCCTTCGCAGAATGAATGTGACCCGAAACACTGCGGGGGGCAAGCAGCTCGCTTCAAGCCAAACCGCATTTCTGCCATTAACTAGCAGGTTCCGTCCTGGTATACAAATAGTAGGAGTCCCCTGTGGAGTCAAATCTGCAGGTAGTTCTGTATTAAGCAGACTGGGCAGAATTCAGGTGAGGCACCTGAATTTGCCCTTTCCTTCCTGATCAGTTTTTGACCGTCTTAGCCTTAGTACCATGTGACTGTTTCCCATGTGTACGTCCTGTAGCCGTAAGCGTGCGGGACGCGGGTCACTCCAAGAAGGGGCAACAAACTCGCCCCAAAGAATGCCACTGAAAAGGCCATCTTGGAAAGACTCAACTCTTCACTTGCTCTGTAGATGTTGGGTAGTGCTTGTAGTAGCGCGCTCAGCCTGCTAAAATCAATAGGCAGCCTCTGGTCCTTACATTTTACTTGGATTCTGCCCCTTCCTCTCATTGCTGCACAGCAGTAGAAAGAACTTGCCTGTTTGTAGCTTCGAAAACGTTGCTTCTACACTTAGGTGTGTTTAGGCCCATGACTTGCTTTTTCCGCTAGCGAATGCCCAATGTATAAATCTTTCAACCTCATCCTTTGCTCTTCCCCTGCACGTCTATTCCGCCTGTCACCTTTTGGAAGAGTGCCCAGAACTTCCACTACTTGGCAGTGGCCTTAGGTGTGAGAGCCTTGTCAACCAAGATCACTAGGTCAGGTATACTAGTTCCCATAAACCCTTCTTGAAAGGTGTCATCTCCTGCCACGCCCAAGATGCCAAGTGCCGGAACTTTGACCACTGAAAACAAGAGAGATCATCAACAATTGAGTTATTGCAGCCTGACACATGCCTAGCTCTAATCGCTATATTTGTGATCAGCTGGCAGCTGACTAGGTGCTGCAACAAGCTCATTACCATAGGGCACTTTGCTACACCTAGGTTTAGTAATTGCACCACCACGTGATTACCTGACCACAGCATCACCTGTTTGTTTGCGAATCTCTCCTTACAAAGCGAGAATGCCACCACTATGCGGAAGAGTTCTAACTGTGTTATATTTTGTGTCAAACCCTTCTTGTACTTGCATCCAGCCTCCAGCTGCACACCAAATCACGTACAGAATGGCCTGAAGCCCTCACCCCCTGCCACATTGCTGAAAAGCTATAACTGTTCAGCTGTTACCCAAGATTCATGCCAAACCAGCGTCCAGTTAATGCTGGTTAGGAAGGTTAGCCATTGCTGAAGATCCTGCTCGACCCATGACGACAACCTGACCCGATGGTGCTTTTTGCTAAGTAATGCCCTTTGTCAGCAAGGCCAGGTGCTTGGCGAAACTTCTTCCTGCTGGGATAACCCTTCCTGAAAAATTTAGCTTGCCAAGTAACTGCTGGATTTCCCCTAGGATTGTCTTTTTCTTGGCCAACAGCCCTTCAATCGTTTGTCTCAGATCAGTAATCTTGTCGGCTGGTAATTTGCACATTCCCTCGTCAGAGTCCAATTCTATGCCCAAGAATGTTAATTTGGTTGCTGGGACTGCTGGTTTGTCATGTGCCAAAGACACGCCCAGTTTCTCTGCAAGGAGAATGAACTGGCCCAGGAGGGCACCGCACTGTGCTGAGTCTGGGTTCCCTATGAAGAGGAAGTCATTGAGGTAGTTCAGTCGCCAAGCCGCTGGGTGTGTCTCTCCCACTTTGCAAAGGTACTGAAAGCCTCAAAGTTCGCACAGGATATTGCTCTGCCCATGAGGAGGCATTTATCAAAGTAGACACGGTCATCCAGCTGAATTCCCAACAATTGAAAACTACTAGGGTGCACAGGTTAGGCGGATTCTATATCAGCTTTGGCCATCAAAGCTCCTTTTCCCGCAGCCCCTAACATATCCACTGCTTCATCCAGCATGGCATATGATAGTGAGCACTGTCTTGGGCTAGCCCATCATTGACCAATGCTCCCTGGAGGTATGACAGGTGGTGGATAACCCTAAACTTCCCAGCCTCCTTCTTGGGATCCACCTCTAGTGGGTGGCCACAAAGTTCTACAATGGCTGGTGCTGATGCGGCCCAGCTGGAGTTCCTTAGCCACCTTATGCCTTGTGAACTAGATATTCTCGAATACCAGCTTGAGATCCTTGCTGAAGCGTTCTATCTGAGGGCGATTGTAGGGTATGGGGAAACCATCTTCTTAACATTCTGCTAGGAGCTTTGCGTCATCTTTTTATGATATTTGTTGAGCAGCTGTCTGAGTTGCCTAACTCGCATTGGAGTGAGGCTCTTTGCATTGCTGTATTATTTATCCCACACCCCCAGTTACTATTTCTTTAATCAATCAATCACAGAATTTGTAGAGCGCACTACTTACCCGCGAGGGTCTCAAGGCGCTGGGGAGAAAAAAAAAGGGGGGGGGTGCTGCTACTGGTCGAACAGCCAGGTCTTGAGTAGCCTCCTGAAGGTCAGCAGGTCTTGGGTCTGTCGTAGGCTTAGTGGAAGGGTGTTCCAGGTCTTGGCGGCGAGGTGTGAGAAGGATCTGCCGCCGGTGGTTGTTCTTCGAATGCGAGGGACGGTGGCGAGGAGAGGTCGGCGGAGCGGAGCTGGCGGTTGGGGACGTAGAAGAAGAGTCGTCTGTTGAGGTAGGCTGGGCCAGTCTTGTGGAGTGCCTTGTGTGCGTGGATGAGGAGTTTGAAGGAGATTCTCCTGTCGACGGGGAGCCAGTGCAGGCTCCTCAGGTGGGGGGTGATGTGGCTGTGGCGTGGTACGTCGAGGATCAGGCGTGCGGAGGCGTTTTGTATGCGTTGCAGTCGCTTGATGAGCTTGGCCGGGGCTCCCGCGTAGAGGGCGTTCCCATAGTCGAGTCTGCTACTGACGAGGGCCTGGGTGACTGTTCTTCTTGTATCTGTCGGGATCCACCTGTATATCTTGCGAAGCATGCGGAGGGTGTTGAAGCAGGAGGAGGAGACTGCGTTGACTTGCTTGGCCATGGAGAGCGTTGAGTCGAGGATGACTCCCAGGTTGCGTGCGTGGTCGGTGGGTGTCGGGGCTGCTCCCAGCGTCGTTGGCCACCAGGAGTGGGGGTGTCTTTATTCTGAGCATTGCCTAGCCTTTTTTGCACTCGCTGGCTGGGTGTGAGCCCCCTCAGTTACCACAGGCGTGTCTGAATTTGCATGCTTGACCCCCTTTGCATTTACCTTTTTCATATTTACAGCAGGTTGTTGCTTGGTTCTTTACAGCCTCCCTCCCGAGTAAGGTTTGTTTTTACTGCCCTGGTGGTATTGCTCAGGCTTTCTTCTATTCCCATAGTCCCGAAATGCAGGTTCAGGTATGCTTGCCCCCTCACTTGCTGCAACTATGTTATGGGTGAAGCCAGTAACATCTTGATCCAAATTTATGATGAGCCATGTCTGCATCTTCTCTTTTAAGCCTTCATCATATTTTAACCAAGCATTGCCCTGATACTTGCTCTGCATGTCGTGAATCTTTTGCTCATAAAGCCGCTCTTTGGGGGAACTTAGCAAAGAAAAGGCAGGCAAGTGCCAATTTAGCCAATTGTCTATGGACAACTGGAATCTGGGTTTGCCCTTCTCCCTCCTATTCTCGTCTTTCTTGTCCTGCTCGCTGGTGCCATTGTTGGCTGCCATCGTTCACAGCGCAGTGCCGCCGGGTTCCTGTCTACGATGCTCCTCTGATGGTGGTGCGTGCGCCCCCTGCGCAGTTCTTCTTCACTGTGGATACTTCCTCCTTTGGGTGGAAAATCCTTGATACTTTGCCTCCAGTAAAATGGCCTCGCCCAGTCATTCGGGATACCACAGGAATGCAAATCCAAGCAGCAACAACAATTGCAGCATCATTGGCTGCTTGATGCTGCTTTCTCCTTTTGGCCGTGTTGTGGCCACGCTCCCTCGCAAATCACGCTGGTCAATTCTGTTCATGCATTTAGACGGTTCATCTGCAATTCGATTGTTAATTCCTGGTACATGACTCACTTTGATCACAATATTGTACTGGAAGCATTCCAGATGAAAAAAAGCATTGGCAAAACCAATGGATAGCCCCAATGCGTGAGCCATTGGTTTTGCCAAGGTTTCTTTTAGCCATGTTGTACAGCTGTCCTTTCATTGGATAGTATTGTATGGTACGACCTGTTTTTGTTTAGTATAGTATGGTATCTCATTGTATGCTATGGCCTGTCATTGTATATTGTGGTACTGTATGGCCTATCATTGTATACTATAGTACGGTGTAGTCTGTCATTGTATAGTATGGTATTGCCTGTCATTGTATGGTATGAGATGGCATGGTATGGTATGGTATGGTGTGTCATTGTATAGTATGATATGGTATGTCACTGTATAGTATGGCATGGTATGGTGTACACTGTCTTGGCATGGTACGGTATGGCCTGCCATTCTATGGTAGGGTATGTTATGGTATGGTAATAATGTTATTTTAAACTAAATAGGTGATTACATAATAGTGATAGCGCAAAGCCATTAATGTATTTTAAAATCGTTGTAAAAGCAACACTAACAGTCTGTGGCCTGCTGGTGTCACACACGTAGCAAGACCTTTTTTTGAAAGACTTACATAGTATTTTAACAATCATGTTGTCATGCTGCTTTAAATTTGGCATCCTGACAAAAGAAATACAATATACATATATTACATTGAAGGGACGCAACAAACCTACAACAGGAGGTTTATTACAATTTTCTTGTTACGCTGCACCAAAGGGTAGAAGGGGAGAGGATGAAAAGTAAAAGGGAACAAACATGAACATGGGAAACGAGTGGTGAAAGTAACAGCAGGGAGCAAAACCCGTAATAGACAATCTATAAACACATTGTAATAAAAAATCTTGTTATTATGCTATTTACATATCTTGTCCAGAGAAAAGCCACATGCCGCCAAAATGTACAGATTTCAAATTCCGGAGAAAAAACAAAACAGCAAATTTTTGTTACAATTTACACATCAAATGACCAGATGAAGCACAATACCAGCCGAACATGCAAAAAAATCGCTTTACAATATAATGTTAATTTCACTCTTGAAAGGGGCAATCCAAAACTTGTGAACTGCTATTGTGTAGGTTGTTGGTACTGGTCTTGTGGGCGCCATCATTGCAAGTAAAGGTCAATATCCACTTCCCCCCACTTTCCCGCAGCATCCTCAGCCACCTGAACCCAGAATTCCTAGTCGTAGCGTATCTTTGCCCTCCACCCAAAAGCTATATCTGCTTCCTTATCACGTCAATATACTTGAGAAGCTACACACTACTTTTCAGGTATTTTCCACAGTATACACTTGCATAAGCCAAGATGGCTGCTGTCTCATTTTCAATTGTTACTGGCCCCATCAGCCTCTTTGGCCACTCCAGTCATTTCTACTTTTGCTGCACCTCCCTGTGTATGAGCTTAAAAACTTCCATTTATTCCCTTTTATATATTTTTTCTTTTGTGGCCCCCACCAAGTGTACCCCCCGTGTTTAAGTCATACCCATATAAGACAACTTCTTGGTTTGTACTTAGTCTCACCCTTGCCCCTCTCCACTGCTGCCCATTTCCTCCCAATATTTTTTGTCCCCCTTCCTTCTTACCTTCCTTATCCATGTTTTAACTCTCCTCGGTCCAAATCCCTTAATCTAAGACATATTAACCTCTTCTCAACTGCTGTTTGTCTCTCGACAGTACAACACCTGCCCCGAATCCAATTGATTTGAACTTGGTGCTGTCGCCATCATTCCCTTTCTCAACCCTGCATTGTCTTGATCTCAGTGTTGTGGCCCACACTGAGGTCTTCCTTCTAGTCGCATTCATCCAGCCATTCACCATAGTTGCTCCTCCTTTCTGTCTGGGGTCTCTTGACACTTCCTGCCTGTAAAACACTAAACTCTCCCTCTGGGTTAGGACGTTGGGGCTGGCCCTGGTTGATCATACTCTCTTCCTACCATCCCTACTCGGCCTTAAATCACTAGTCACATATTCACCCCTTATTTCAACAATCTTTCCTTCCTTCACCTCTTCCTCCTTTGAGTCCTCCTAACATAATAGTATATATTCTCACACACCACCTCCTCACCCACATTTACTAAAAGGTGACTAGTACTCGCCCGCTTTCCTTTGCCTACTGCTCTATCCAAGTCAAATGCATACTTTTTGTCCCTTCAACTATTCTTCCTCAGGGTGGCAACACCAGACCTTACCCAACCTGCTCCTGTCTGATCCCATGCTGTCTTCAGGTCAGACGCATTGGTGGGAGCCCTAAGTGACACACGATTCCCCTCAGCTTTGATGCCCCAATGATCACTCTCTGCCACTGATGCCCAATGCCTCATCCACCTACTGTCTGGTTAACTGCACTGCCAGTACACTCACTCACATCCCAGTTGACCCCTTATTGCTCATCCTCTATCCACAACCACCTGTCTGACCTCCTCAAAACACTCTCAACTCCGGCCTAGAAAACTCTTTCTTCATTCTCTCTTTTCATGACCATTCTTAACCTCAGCTCACCGTTACCTCTCCTCTGCACCAACATCTCCTTACACCCCAGGACCCTGCCCCTATTCACTTCTTTTCCACCATTGTGACAGACCACTTGTGCCCACACCCCCCTCTACTCTTGACTTACTCCCACCATTGCATAAGCCCTTCCTCATCATATATATTCTCAACCATACCACTCCCTGCTTCCTCTTCACTCATCACTGTGCCTCCCGACTTCCGTAGGTATTTCCTTCCACTCTCCCTCAACTTCTCTTGGCTCATGTCAGCCATGAACTCCACAACGTTTGCTTAAACTGCTGTCCACATCTCCAGCCAAAGCACCCCTCTGATATCTCCATAGGCCTTTTGCAGAGCCCCTCATTTAGGACTCCAAGCGCTGTTATTTATAAAAGAAAAAACCCAACTTTCTTGGCTTTTTTTTACCATCTCTCTGTTGATTCAGCGGCCCACCCCTACTTTGCAAAACAGGAACCAGTTGGTGGCAGATGCCGCACCCTCGATCCAATCCTTTCTGCACCACTGTGGCCTTCCCCAGAGGGGCTGGCCGGTCAACCTCCTTGGAAGTCCAGCAGTGAGGACCTGTGAGTGTGCCTGTATTTTCAGCTTGCTCCACCTGGTACTGCACCTCATCCTTTCCCAGCACTACCAAGGGTGCTCGATGGAGCACCTCCGTGCGACCTATGCACTCATCTCACTGCTGCAGCCCACCTCTTCACCTTCATCCATGGCGACATCAGTTTTTTCTGCCCTCGTCTTTCTCTTAGCAGGGAGCAAAGCAAAACAGCCACCTAACCTGCTGACCGTCTCTGGGGCATACCCTCAAAGGTGCTCATGTTTGTTCAAACACTCCGGGGGCAATTAAATCGTCCCTCCCCACTTCTCTCAAAGCCATTTTAGGTTCCACCACTATAATATGCCCTTCGCTAGCCATAATCCTTGACCTCTAGCCTATCCCACTATCTCACCTACACTCCCTTAATACTTAAAAGCTGATGCTCATCCTCTACTCTAAATAGCATGCTGGTGGACTTACCCAAAAAGAGGCTCCCCTACCAGCTAGGGCATTTGGACCACCCCGCTAACCCTGCCCCAAGGGAACTGCTACCAATACCCTCCTGCTGTTGTGCACCAGACAGTACTGCTAACCTGAAACACCCCCAGGGAGAACTTTTGTTGTCACCTGAACCCAAGCCCCCATTCGATCCTACCAGCCCCTGGCAACTTCCAATAAAATGCTTACAGTCAGAAGCAGGAGGTATCTACTGGGGTTATTAAAGTAATAGGGAGTCGGTGTTACTACAAATTGGCGACGAGCTACGGAATCAACCCTAGTACTCTACCCATACTACCAATACTAGGAATTGTTGTGCAGAGGTTGGTCTGGTCTGTTAATACCCTACATTTTGTGGATTTTTAACTTAAAAAAAACACAAGGCGCATGCACAACGAGGAAGCAGGTGTGGCCGAGTGGAGCCACGTCTACACAAGGTGTTTATTTGTATAACATTTTATATAATTGTAACAGGCCTTAAACTCACAGACTTTGAAGCGCAACATTCAAATGTGGAGTCCAGTACATCCTTGGCTGATGTCAAAACTCTGATGTCAAAGCTCACGCTCTGACACTACGTGCTACCAATTTAGTGGTATAAAAATAAACCATGGATGCAGAATCCAGTGCATCTTTGGATACGTTAGAACGCTGAAGTAGAGATACTGACATACCAACATTACACATGCTGCAACGCAACGTGTCGTCATTTTAAATGGACGCATTGTAGCAATGCAATATGGGTGCAATACAATATATGCACACCACCACACAGTGTCTTGCTTGGGTGACTGGCCTCGTGTGACCACGCCCCCTTTTATTACTTTGCCTCGGGCCACGCCTGGCCCGAGCGCGTGGGTGCGACATATCCGGCACACGCCGGCAACAATCTGGACGGCTAACTCATTACATCCCATCTCAACTCAGTCTCTTTTTCTTTTCTTCACGAACTGGCTTGGGACTTGTCAGCCGGCATGCAAAGTCTTTGAGGCACGAGCTTGGAGGAGGGTTTCCCCTTAGCCCGTACTTGGGATGGTGACTCCAATCAGGTGGTGGGCCCTCCGGTTTTGAGGGTGTCGCGGGTTGGTTTGTTGGACTCACCAATGTTTTGCTGGTCTCCGGGGTGGTCCCGCTTGATATATTTGTGCGGATGCTCTGCGGGGTGTCCGCACGCTCGGTTCCAGCGTATTCGCCTTCACCTCCTCTCACTGTGACGTCTCTTTCTCCGCTTGAGGCTGGCCAAGATTCCTCTACCCCCTTGAACCATGAGATGTTCCTGGTCACCTTCTCCCCCTCTCTCTCCACGGTGACCATAGTTCCCCTTGACACCGGTGACGGTCCAGTGGCCCGGTTCGTAGGGGATTCAGAACTTCCCACCTGGTCTCCTGTCCTTCATTATTACTCGGTCTCCTGGCAGTAAGTCACGGGGTTTGGCTTTTCTCTTGTGACTGGCGGCTAGATTCTGCTTCTCCCTCCGTGCCCGGGCACCTTCCTCATTAAAGTGCGGCGGAGTCCACCCGGGGCAGACGGGGAATGTATCTCGGCGTGGGCCGTTAAACATCAATGCCCACGGCGCCTGGTGAGTGGTGCAGTGTGGCGTGCTTCGGTACTCCCGAAGGAACAGCTGGAGGTGACGCTCGGGATCAACATTTTAGGCCACAGCAATGCGTAGGACCTTTCAATTTATCCATTGGCCTGAGGCCATTGAGGGGTGATGCGGCGATGATGCACCCCGTGGAGTTGCATGAAGTTGTGGAATTCGCCACCCTGGAACGGGGGCCCGTTGTCGCTCTTGATTTCTTCCGGACACCCAAACATCGCGAACATCTTCTCGAGCACTGGAGCAATCTGGGAGAATGTGGTGGAGCTGACGACTTCCACTACTGGATATTTTGAGTAGCTGTCCACCATGATCAGGGTCTTTCGGCCATCGGGAGAACTCTCGAAGTCGATGCTCACTTTCTCCCACGGGGCTTTGCCATGCTCTTCTGTCTGGACAGGCGCTGGTCGTCCCGGTGCACTAGTCAGCTGACACACCAGGCATCTTCTCACCACCTCTTCCACCCGGCTTTCTAGCCCTCGGAACCAGATTTTCTCCCGCAATCTGGCCTTCAGTTTTTCGATTCCTTGGTGCCCGCCATGGGCTAGTTGGGTCACCTGGTGATGCAGGGCACGTGGGACGACTATGCGGGTTCCTTGCAGCAAGATTCCCTCCTGGGTTACACTCGGCTCATTCCGGATCTTCCACATCTTTGCAAGGTGTTCTCTTTCTGGCCCTGACCAGTCATTGGCTGTCTGTAGAAACTGATGCCAGTTGCCTCCATGGACGCACTGCATACTTTGATGATGACTGGGTCTCCTTCCGCCGCCGCTGCGATGTCTGCCAGGGTCAGTGCTTTGGGACACGTGATTGTTGAGATCATGTTTAGATGGGCTTCAAGTGCCTCGACTTCCTGCGCTTCCTCCTGCTGCTCTCATGATGGGGGGTGTCGAGAGAGGAAATCGGCGGGGTTCTTCGAGCCTGGTCTGTACACCACCTCCATGTCGTACTGCTGGAGCCCGATGGCCCATTGTTCTATCCTCGGAGGTGGGTGCCGCGCTGATCCTTTGAAAAGGGGTACTAATGGCTGGTGATCCGAATGGCTGGCCGCAGATGTACCGGTGGAAGTGCCGGCAGGCCCACTGAATGGCCAGGGCCTTGTGCTCGATCTGCGCGAAGCGCGCTTTGGTGGGGGAGAGAGACTTGCTGGCGTAGGCCAACGCCGCCCACCTTTCGGGTTCCTGCTCCTGGGTGAAGACTGCTCCCAGACCCACTGGACTAGCGTTGAAGAGGAGTTCCATGCGCTTGGCCGGGTCAAAGTAGACCAGGGAGGTGTAGTCGAGGAGGGCCCTCTTGATTTTGTGGAACGCCACCTCCTCTTGCTGTTCCCATCTCTACGCGGCGTCGGAGCGCGTGAGGTTTCAGAGGGCTCTGCAATAGTAGCCAGGTCCGGGATGAAGCGGCCACAGTAAGTGGCCATCCCCAGGAAACTCCGTACTTATGAGACCATCGAGGGGGTGGTGCGTCTGGGACTTCCGCGGGTCCACCTGGATCCCCTCCTGGTTGAAAAGGTAACCAAAGAATTCCATTCCCCTCTGAAAGAAGAGGCACTTCTCTTTGTGTAGGGTGACACCATAATCCTGGAGTAGCTTCAACGTGGCCCTGAGGTGCTGATAGTGCTCGTCCGCAGTGGTGGAGTGGATGAGGATATCGTCACTCACGTTCAGCACACCTGGCAGGCCTGTCAGGATCTCCCGTATTGTGTCCTGGAACACCTCCGCCGCGGAAGATATTCCGAAATTGAGGCGCTTGCAACGTCGCAATCGTAGGTAGGTGCTGAATGTAGTGATATATCTACTCTCCTTGGCCAGGACCAGCTGGTGGTATCCCACGTTTAGATCCAGTTTTGAAAACCACCGGGACCCGTTGACGTCAGCCACTATATCATCCATTGTTGGTGTAATGTGGCGTTCCCGCCGGATCGCTTTGTTGGGGAGGTGCATATCAATGCACAACCTGATCTTTCCTGGTTGTCGTGGTTTCTCAGCTATGACCATGGGAGACACCCACGGGGTTGGTCCGGACACCTTCTCGATGGCTCCCTGGTCTTCTAGTTTTTGTAATTCCTGTTCTACTAGTGGCCTGAGATGAAAAGGGATTCGTTGGTGGCGCAGGGTTGTCGGGGCCACTGTTGGGTCAATGTGGAGTTTCACTGGGCCCCTCTTGATGCATCCTAGTCCTTTGAAGAGGTCTGCAAATTGGTTCAGCAGCTCTTCTGTCTGGTTCATTCGCACGCTTCTTGCAAAAGTCACCAGGCCCAGATCCTTGGCGGCATGGCTGCTGAGTAACGTGTCGGCCTCTTGGTTGATAACGTGGATGGTTGACATGACTTTGTTGTCTTCTGACCGGATCGGCACGGTCATCTTCCCTTGTAGGGGCAGGGGTGTGTTACTCCCATACGCAAAGATCTTCGTTTTGGACGGTGTGAGCTTGGGCCTGGGTCTTAATCGATTATATTGCTGGATCGCCATGACATTCACGGAAGGTCCGGTATCAATGACTGCCTTCACCTCCGTCCCGGCTATTCTCACGGTGCACGTGGGTGGTGGCCTTCTTCATTTCTTTAGTTCTTGTGTGAAAGAGACCAGATACGTCTCCACTTCGTCGTCTTCTGTGGACGTGTCCTCCACTCGGTATGTGGCTTGCTCGTTCCCTTTTCCACTGCTTGACGCTGCAATGGAGGCGCTGGACAGTTGGCGCACCATCCTCCGTATCAGGTTTCCCCTTCTGCTGTCTTTGCGTTGGTTTCGTTTTCTGCACACCAACGCAAAATGGTTCGGAAACCCGCAGTGGGAGCATGTCCGACCTTGGGCAGGGCACGCTTGGACGGGGTGTTCTTCGCGCCCACAGTACCCACATTGACCTTTGGGGACCTGTGGCGGCCGTCCTTGCTGCCCGCTCCCTCTGTCTCGTGTTCTTACTGCTTCGGCTCGCTCAGTCTTGACGGCGACAGTCTTTTCCGTGGTCTGCGTCAGGGCTAGATCCATCTCGTCTGCTCTGGCTGCCGATAGGTCATGCGTCCTGGCCAGGACCAATATGTCATTAAGGGGTATGTTCGGCTGTCTCAGGATCAATCCACGTAGTATCTTGCTGCGGACACCTTGGATTATTTGGGCGCGGATCTCTTCTGTGGCCCGGTCGTCGGTTATGTAGGTGCTAGCCAGGTTTCTCAATCTCGCATAGAAGGCATTGATTGACTCCCCTTCCCTTTGTCGGGCTTGGCGTAGCTTGAACCTCTCGAAATCCAGGTTCAGCTGCGGGTCAAAGTGTGCGTTTAGCGCCATTACCGCGGCCTCATAGTCGGTGGGTGCTCCCGTATTCGGGAGGTGTTTGAACAAAAGGTATACCTCGTCTCTCGTGTAGTGGAGTAATAGTGATCGTTTCACTGCTCCATCCATCTCCCTTGGTGCCACGAAGTAATTTTCCAACCGCCCCAGCCTTGTCTTCCATCGTGGGGACGCAGTAGTAGGGTCGGCTGCCTCGCTGAACGGAGGCAATACCCCTGTGGGGGCATGTTGCTTCACTACTCGCGCTGGTGGTTGGTTCCCTGCAGGGTCATCACCCATCGTGTTTTCCTGGGCATTCCTTTTGACTGGAGGTAGGTGGTTTGGGTCCGCTTTTTGTTGTGTGCACCCTTTGTGTGTTTGTTTGTCTACCTTCTATACTCTTCTCCTTGCCCTTGTCTTCAGTGCCCTTTTCCTTGTTATGTGGGGCAGGGGCGCCAATCAGACCCTCCTGGAGGCTTATATCCTGACTGGGGGTTGTCTCCTGGACTGTGTGTGGTCTTGGGCCTTCCCTCTCGCTGCTTTCTGTGGTCCTCAACGGACTTTCGGTTTTCTGATCCCTTGGTCGGGGGGCGGGAGACGTGCTATCTCCCACTTCAGCCATTACCACGTGTGCGGGCGTTGGCTGGGGCCGTGGGACTGCAGCCTGTGGCAGGGATGCGCGCGACGTGCGCGGGCCGGGCCAGACAGCTGTGCAGCGCAGGGGGGGTGCGCTCTTACCGGTGTCCTTCTCTCTGTTCCAGTGCGCGTTGCCGTATACACAGTCACCTCCCTTGCAGGATACTCCGGTGATAGGGCCCAGAAGCGCGGACAGCGCTCCGCTCTTCTTCCGCACACGCACGGTGTGCACGACATCGGAGGTGCTACAGCGGCACCTCGCTGGTTGTGGGGACGTGAGTACGGCTCCGCACTCAGTGCCAGTGTAGCGATGCAATATGAGCGCAATACAATATATGCACACTACCACACAGTGTCTTGCTTGGGTGACTGGCCTCGTGCGACCATGCCCCCTTTTATTACTTCGCATGTGGGTGCGACATATCCGGCACACGCCGGCAACAATCTGGACCTCTAACTCATTACACACATATTGAGGCCAATCTTGCGTCACGTATCCTACAGTGCGACAAACTGAGGAAAACTAACTGCCACAATGGTTGCTCCAACTCTGAGACTGGTACGTTCTTCGCTAACGTCAAAACGCTGATGATGTTGTTTTCCTGACGTCACACACACTCCAACACAATGTGCCGTCATCCTAGTGGTGCACAAGTAAACACTGAATGCAGCAGTGCAGTTCATCTCCGACTACGAGAACACTGACGTTGATTTACCGACATACCGATGTTGCACCTCCTGCAACACAACATGCCTCCAATTCAGATATGCACAAATTGAGACAATTCTTATGTCGCATATCTTACAGCACAATGAACAGAGGAAAACAAACTGCCACAATTGTTTCTTCAAATCGTGTCACGGTGACAAAAGGAAACACTGAATGCTGGTAAGATTGCACACCACAAATGTTTATTTTGCATGAGTCCTCCCATTTGGTACTGACTTCGTAAACTGATTTCTACCAAATGCTTGATAGGAACTCGTAACTAAGTTCTGCATGACACTTGTATTGTAGTCACACTAGTATAATACAGTTTTATATGTATTGTATCATCTTAGGTGGCACACGTTTGAATTATATTTGTGCTCTAGCTCAGAATTCATCACATTTATACATTCTGGTATGGAAGTAAAGCTCTGAAGTTTTTTTTTGACGACCATAAGGGTAAAATACAAACAACATGAGGGCAATCAATCCAACAAAATTGAGACCACTACATCCATTCTTACCAGGTGGTGGGGGACCCCATTATGAAATGGGAAGATCGGAGAGAATATTTCTTGAACTATATATCCACTTTTGAGGAGGATGAACTATTTCCGGAACTGAAGAAAAAATCTTTACATTACCTCATACTAGGGAGACTGAAAATCAGCAATAGGAGTAATAGACATCTTTGTCATACTCTAGAGAATTTAGACAACTATTCTTTGCTGACTGTCAGAGCAGCCATTAACAGATATAAATGTTTCCTTCGGAAACAGGAAGTGAATGAAAACGTGGAAAATTATGTGTCTCCTGTTAAGGAACTCACACTCGTGTCTCCTGTTAAGGAACTCATGCTCACATTTAGATTTGGACACTCCACAATGAATTAATTAGAGATCAAATAATTATGCACACCAGTAACCCTAACAGGTTATGGGGTAAATGGAGAGCCTTTGAGGAGTATCAATCAATCAGTCAGTATTTGTAGAGCGCGCTAATCACCCCGGAGGGGTATTCAGGTGCTGCCTCATAATGGTAATGATGAGTTGTGGTATGGATTTTTGGAGATTATTGTTGTTTGATGCAGTGGATTGCCATTGAGCAATGTGTTGTGTGAGTGAGTGAGTATGATTCTGTTGACAGTATGTGTGGGGTAATTGTCTGTTTGTTGCGCCTGGGCACCACCTATATGTATAATTATTTGTTGATGTGGTACTGTATTTATTGGAGTATTTATTAAATGTTTCTTAATGTATATTTAACATTTAGACATACTGACAAAGGGTTAAATAAATGTGTAATATATGCCCTTAAAACAATGGTTTCACTGCATTGGCTGTTTAGCGTCTTAATGTCTATGTTGTTGCACACTGTTCTTTTGCCCCTTGGGGACGGGATTATGTAGTTCCCTCGCTTTTCATCATTGACAAATAGCGTATTTACAAATTATTTGCAGGCAGTGGGTTTTTGTTCTTGATTGATACTTATTGATTTGAAACACACCATCAAACATCGCAAGCCTCACATGAGGATATGATACAATTGTCTATATATTGTCTTTGTGAGAGATCTACATTTAATACTTCCTTATTATTACAAACAATTTCTGGAACCAACTCCATCTAATCCTAAGAAACAGCCTTTGTAGCCATCAACTCCTTCAGGTTCCTGGCCACAAATAAGGCCTACAATACCTGCACTCTAGAGAATTTACCGCCTAAGCAAAGTACAACAACTTCTTTGTCACATCACTCACCTATGGCACCTCTGTCTGTTGCACCAGTGGGGACGGATACTGGTGATGACCAAGATGAAGGACAGCTGTTAAACATTCTGCAATATTCTGGGCCAGAATAAGATGATTGCATTGCACCTATTTCAGATGATGTCACTCCTATGCAGCAGATTCCCCACAGATGATACTAGTGACTTTCATAATATAAGTGAAATAGTGTCAAAAAAATTTGATTTGCCTGTGCCAACAAAGAGAATGACTTCTTTCTTTATGATTTCAAGTAGCCTGCCAAGAAAACCATTAAAGTTACACCACTCATTGACCATATCTTGTCAGAAGGATTAAAGTTTATGAAAACACCGGCCACTGTAGCGGCAGCAATTCCAAGACCAGATAAGAAGTATAAGGCAGAAAATGCACCTGCAAGTCTAATTGGGCACTCAGAGCAGACTCAGTAGTCAAGCAACCTACCCAAAGACGCTCCAGAATCCCGACCTCTGCATGAGAGAGAGAGAGAGAGAAGAGAGAGAGAGAGAGAGAGAGAGAGAGAGAGAGAGGAGAGAGAGAGAGAAAGAGAGAGAGATAGAGAGAGAGCAACATTGGAAAACGTTTTTCTGCATCTGCAGCTATCTCCATCAGGGCCTCCAATGCCTTATCAATACTTGCCAGATACAACTGTCAAATGTGGTCAGATATTGTCGAGATTTTGGTGAGAGTGAGATAAGGTGAGATTGAGAGGGCATTGAGGTACTGTTGGGATGTGTCAGCATTGTGGTAATGAGGCTGGGTTAAGCTTAGTTTGTGATTAGGAGTGGGTGAAGTTGCGGTGAGATGGGGTGAGTTGAGGAATGAGATGCGGTTGCAGTTGAGACTGTGTTAAGGAAAGAATGAGGTGATGTTGAGGTGAACGCGAGGCAGGGGTATTGTGATGTTGAAAGTGAGGTTGATGCGGTACTGAGGGAACGTTGATTGTGACATTTACGTTAGGTGGAAATTCAAATGAGCCAGAAGTAGAGATTGGGATGAGGTGATGTGAGGTTGATTTTGAAATTAGGTTCAGTTGAGGAGAGGTAAGGGTGAGATAAACAGGAATTCATTAGAGATGATGCCAAATTAAAGAAAGGATAAGGTTTTGCTGAGGTGAGGAGGAAATGACTTGGTGGTTTTCCATCAGCGTCATCGACAGAACCATCATCAATGATGGAGAAACTGTCGAGGAAGCCCTTGCTGATGAGGTCAGTGTTGCATACTGCAACTGAACTTTACTGAATCCACTTTTCAGGATCAATAACCTACATGCTTTTCATGGGATCTTGTTATTGCCACAGACCTAAAACAAAGAGAGCTTCATATCAGGTCAGACGCTAGGATACTAGTAACAACACCTCCGAGAACCCTTTACCAATTACACTGCCAAACTACCCTGAAGTAACACAAACACCAAGCTATAATGACCAACCCAGAAACATTAATCATTGACGAATACCATAGTGTCAGACTAGGCTCAATTAATACAGATCAATTCTTTTTTACCCTCCTGGACCTATACATATGCTTTTTCTTCTTAGTCTCAAAAACAAGAAAAATTCCTTGCAGGTAAATAACATATGGTCATCGGTTATCACAAACAGAAATAACCAGAAATGTGAGCAACATTATGAAATAGTATGAAAATGGGAAGTTCATGATTGAATCCTTGGATAATTAATCTCCTAATACTGTGTCTAGGAATGTTAACAGTGACACATACAATACTTACCTTCCGATCTGACTATACCACTAGACAGCATAGCAGCAGCATAAACCAATGTAGTATGGACCTGGAACAAAGCTACTTCTACACTGCCACAGACCAAAATACTGTAAAAAACAAAGTCACAGCTTAACCAGATAGCCCCCACCCCACCTCTAAATACAGACTCCTTTTGTCAACCATCCTGAGGTCAAGTCCAGGCGCATGGATACAAAAGCACACAATGTGAATTCCCATTGAAGGACTTGACACTTATTGGCATGATTCACTTGAGAGGTGTGAAACCTCATCCTGTCCTGCTCAACCTACTAATGATCGCAAATAACTCCTATTAATTTAATCCACTGCAAATAAATTGAAGTAACTGCATGGCGTTAGTTATACAGTCGGTGGTCAGCAATAGGCAAAATGGCACTCTAAGGTCTATCACAAGTACAAATCAGTTATGGCAGGTAATCTGGCACGGTGCATAAGGTAGGGAAAAACCACCAGATCCCCATGTGGGTGGCCAGCAGACCACTTATGCTATATATACAAATCCTCTGCACACGTTCAAAGGTAGATACATAAAGTTACATAAAATATCACAATGATGCTTGTCTCTATATTTTCAGATGTCTTTAATTCAAGATCTTTAAGCCTTCTTAGCCAACACGTGTTTCGTCGTTGTTACAGGGGATTACCCCGCGACTTCTTCAGGGCTGAGGTCCAGGAGCAGAACTTATAGGAACCCCTTCCGGGTTGGAATTATCACCGGAATTAAGAGACTACTTGAAACTGACCTCAGCCCTGAAGAAATCGCGGGGTAATCCCCTGTAACAGCGACGAAACACGTGTTGGCTAAGAAGGCTTAAAGATCTTGAATTAAAGACATCTGAAAATATAAAGACAAGCATCATTGTGATATTTTATGTAACTTTATGTATCTACTTTTGAACGTGTGCAGAGGATTTGAATATATAACTGCATGGCATGTGTTTCTTGGGTACACAAGACTAATACCAGTAACCAACAGTAACCAATAATACTGGACTAACCTTTGGTTCCAGAATGGCGTGCTGCCTGGCCTAAAGTGCTTTACCGCTTTGTCAGGACTAGTAAGTGCTGAATAAATGCAAATACATTACAGGTCCGATTACAATGTATAGCCTCTAAGTGATAAAAACATGAACTTTAATATCCTATTCACATCATTTAAGGAAAACAAAACTTAAGCCAATCAGACTGCAGGAACCTGATAACCATTCCCCTTCAGACCATTATACCTCAGATTTTCTACCGCTTGTCATGTCAAGGGAGTCTCCCTGAGCTCTGATCAGTTTGCTTCAGGAAAACCTGAAAATATTCTACTATTTCACTGTTCAATGGGATTGAACTGCTTGAAGGCCTCCTCCTGCACAACCTCAAAGGAGTTCCCATCTTCGTCTGTTACAACTGTAGATTTTAACCATGCTAAGCAAGGCAGGTAGATCAATAGTACCCTTTGCTCAGAGAAATATTGGTTTCCATTACTACTTTATTTCAAGTAAGGTAGTGGAGGCCGATTTAAGCTGTGCTAAAACTAAACTGTGAAAGTACTCCAAGAAACAATCATTTTGCATGGTCACACTCCAAGACATCCTTTAACTTCTGAATCATGGTGATTACAAGATATCTTTAGATCCGCAAGATGCTTACTTTCATATCCCCATGCATCCAAAGCACTGAAAGTATTTAAGATTCGGAGTGGTCGGCTGCCATTTCCAATTCAAACTTCTCTCATTTGGTCTAAAATCAGCTCCTCAGATTTTCACTAAATGTCTCACACATGTGACCATTTATCTAAGAAGGGTAGGTGTGAGAGGCTGGCCTGGTATATGCTGTCCACTAATTAAAGTGGGCACCTTGCACCAGTCCAGACAACCCTTATGGTGATTTAAGAGGTCTCAGACAACCTTAGAAAGCTATCCAAGTGGTAGCTGTGGAGAGCAGCCTTCAGGCTAAGTCTTGAAGGAGTGTAAAGCAGCTTGTTTTACCAGAATGCAATGCTATAGAATAGATTAAATGAAAAGAGAACCACACAGTAGTTATAAAAATATGTATTTATTTATATAACACTATCTAGTACGTTACAGTATCTCCTACACGGAGAAGGACACAAAGCAAACAATACTTCAGCAAAGAAATGACAGTAAATAGCACTAATACACAGTGGGCCCCAGGGGGGGACCAAACCACATGCTAAGAAAGTGGTATAAAAACCACGACTCGAGTCAGGACGATGTCGAGAGGACTTTGAATCGATGGGACCCCAAGGAACCACACAAGGTGAGTAGATAGGGACCCCACGGAGGATGGGTGCAGTATGGGTACACGACCGCGTGCTCCGTACAACTCTATGTGAAAGACGCGGTTGGAGTTTTAAAGATTAAGGACCCTTCCCAGTGGACTACGAAGAAACCCCGTGGGAGACAGAAGGTTGGAGAGCCACCCCACCCGTGGGTACCGAAGTACCCAAGTTACCTATCCCAGGGAAGCCGGGTGCACAGGTGTGAAGTGACGTCGGAAACCGCCGTCGAACCCAATAGAGGACTTCGAAGAAGAGCCGCTGCTGAAAGGGAGAAGAATGTCCGTTGGAATCCAAACGTGGATTCTTGTTGAAGAGTACCTAAAAGCAGAGGGGACAGAGTCTGGGTCACTTAAGGGTGACCAGGGGCTCGGTAGACGAATGCTCACCGATGTCGGTTGCTTCAGGATAGTTGGTGGGGACCCTGACTCTGCAGCTGCAGGGACCAGGCGGCGGCAACCCACGCAGAAGGTCAAGGAAGTGTACGGTTCGGACCAGCAAGATCCAGGAGACTCACCACACACAGGGGAGTCAGGGAAAGCCTGGAGCAACCAGAGGAGCCCAAGAAAAGCAAATTTGACCCTCAAATGGACCCACAGGCCCGAGGCACAGGAGTCGCGAGAGGACCTCGATCAGCTTCACAAAACAACAGGCCACGGAGCACACGGTGTGAGGTGGTTGAAGATCTTTGTAGGAAGTAGTGCCAGAGGTTGGGGCTACTCGGAGCCCAATGCACTTGTTAAAGAATTGCCAACAAGCACATGCACTTGCAAAAGTACGCAGTGCACAGAGGTTTGGGTATTGCAGCCCCCACGAGGGATTCTGACCTCAAACTTGGTGAGAGGGCATCTTGGGCCTCAAGGGACGTAGAAACCCACCTCCTGTGTTGCCGAGCCTTTTGACGTCCGTAGGAGCTCGGGGTCAGCAGACCGGTCAGCAGTGTTGCGGTGCCTGCAAATGCATGGGGGTGACTCCTTCACTCCAAGAGAGATTATCTTCAGTTGTCTTTGATGCTCCACATGTCCTGCACGGATCCTGTATGGTGCACAGGCACAGATGAAGCAGCAGACTGAGAGGGAGACGGGGTAAGACCCAAACAAAGTCCAGCAAAGTCCAGAGTGCCTAGACGGTCGAAGTGCAGTTGTTTTAGGTTAGAATCTTGTCCACGACGAATCTAAGGTCCTACAGTCAGGTAAGCCCTTAAGTACCCACGGGAGAGGGTTGGAAAGATTCAGGGGACCCTCCCAGGGGAGGGTCTGGACAGAGGGGAGGTTACTCCCATGTCCTTTGTCCAGTTTCGCGCCAGAGCGGGAGCCAACGGCTCCCAGGACTGGTTTGAACTGGACTATGCACAGGGACACCAAATGTGCCCCTCATGCAGTCTTTCAGTCGCTTGCAAGCGCACCCACCCAGCCCTAATACACTAAATCCTGTCTGGGAGGTGGTCATACCTCCCTGTGACAGGATGCTTATTGTTCTGCCTTCCCCTGCTCAAGCTTGTCTCAGCAGCAGGAGGGCAGAAATGTGTCTCTGGTCGGCAGAAACCGTTTTGTGCTGTCCGGAGTTAGAAGGCTGGTACCGGGAACACCAAGGAACCCACAAAGCTCGCTTCTGAGGAGTGGAATCATACCTCCCACACTGGTTACCGGTGTGGGGGTATGATTCCAACATGTTTGACACCAAACACGATAGGGTTTGTTTAAGCCGTTTTAGAGTTGGTCATCACGCGGTCGCCCCTCTATATGTTGTATATGTTATGTTATGTTATGTTATGTATTGGTTCTTGTTAAGCGCATATATCACCCTAAGGTCTCATTGCACTAGCCTGAATTCAGAAAACAGAAAGGATGAAAAGAGGGGGGACAGACTGTAGGGAAAATGGGCTCAGAATAGCCAGGTGCTTCACTGACAACCCGGGAGAATGGACTCCATAGGTGTCTTGCTCCGCCTTTCAGATAATACAGAATCTCCCACACGGTGGCTCAAACACAGCGAAGCAAAACATAAAACACAACAACACCTAGAAAAGGGTTTTATTTTACAAAATGCAAAGACTCTCTTTTTAGAATAAGGCTTGGGGTTTTATTTATGCAATTCTCTCTAACAGAAAGGCTTTCCCAGATGTCAAATGAACCACATTCAAATATATATATAGAGATATATATTTATATGCAAGCAATAATAACACACTTGGTAAATGCAACAGTTAAATGCATGGATAATAACATGAATAAACAAGCAGCAAATAGTATGAGATAAAACTCAAGCAAATATACTGGACGTCCTGCAAGAGATCAGAAAGATATATACACTAAATACATAAAATGATTACTTTGGATGTGTACTCTGACTCATTTACACATCACAAAGAAAACACCTCAAATGACCACAGCCACTAGAACCACGCATCACAATGGCACTAGTCAGAAACTAATCACTTCACCCGATCGTTCACTCGACATCCTCGCCAACTCAAGCTGGGGGGCCCGTTCACAGCTGGGCTTGACTCTCGACCGGGACTCAGGTTCCGTTCGTCTTACAGCAGTACGTCAACTCTGTAAGTGAGCTCTCACCTTGGCTGTCAACAACCCTCAGCTTTATAGTTTCAAAAACACACACTAGAAGGTTCAAGAGTCTTCCCCTCTGCGCCAAGGAAACTTACTGGAACTGGCCAGCTTCCAGGCAAGCATTCCTTGGCAGGAAAGAGTTCCCACGTTCCCTCTACATACTCACATGTTCCAGCCTTTATCTTGACAAAGCTTACGAAAGCCTTCCAGGGTACATTAAACAATCTCTCACAAAACAATCCTTGAACGTGATTAACCCAAACAACTTGCAAGCCTGTCTGTGCGCGCAGAAAAGCTCAAGCAAGGCAGAGTCAGAATTCAGGATGACATGAGGACATGTCCAAGCCTATAGTTAGAACTTAATAATTCTTGCCAATGTACAACACAATGCACATTTGTGTACCACTGCCTATAGCATCACATACTTCATCTCTCAATGTACAACACAGTGCACATTTGTGCACCACTGCTCATAACACTGCACTTCGAGACCAAACAGTACATTCCACACCTCTCTCTCTCTCATGCTTTCAAATGCACATCCCACACGCTCTGTTCTTGGCACAGCTGTTCTACTGTGACAGCTCCCACTGTAAGACTGCAAGATTACAAGAACAAAACTTTCAATAGAAACAAGGCATATGCAGGACGTCGTACATTCAGGCTAGGATAAAATAACACACCAAAGTCAATTACAATGATGGTAGTCAAAGGTCATCACGTGGTGTCAGACCACAAGAATGCCTCTAGCACTACATTAGGCTGCAGGGGTGTTCTGCTAATGCAGTGGCACCCTCTCACTTAGAACCAAGCACCCTGCCTTCAGGATTGTAAAGGCCTGCTATAGGGGTGACTTATAGGTTTTAAGTGCAGTGACACTTAGATATAGCAAACCTATATCTTAAGTGAGTGGTGCATGCACCAACTTACACAGGCTGCAATGGCAGGCCTGTAGTTCCATTTTGCATGGCCTCTCATGGGTCACATAATACATGCTTCAGCCCATGGGAGGCCTCCGGGGTACCTATGACCTGGGTACATGGGCACCATATACTAGGGACTGAGAAGGGTACCCCAGTATCCAATTTGGAGTGTACCTAAGTACATAACATAACAGTATAGGGAGAAAGTAGATAGACTGGGGTCCTGATTAGCAGGATCCCAGTCAGACTAGTAAAAAACAGTGTTACATCAAACAAAAAAGTGGGGGTAACCATAAGAAGCAGATCCTACTTTCCTACAGTAGGTCACCAGGTTTTTCCATTCTTTGACGACAGGCGAAAGCTCCTTCTTGTAATTCAGCTGAAAGGTGGACCAAGGCTTGTCTACGCTCCTCACCAACTTATGCCTTACTCTTAACAGACACAAACCATCCCTCCAACTATCCGGGATGAAAATGTTTCTGAGAGCTGTCTGGGCACTATGGAAATCAAAGCTTATCTGACTTTGTGAAGGCATATCAAACTAATAAATATCAAATGAATAAACCCGGCACACACATTCTTAAAATGACAGTTTCAGTACAATTGTTCAGGTCACTATTGGGGAACGATGTCATCATGCATTCCTGTAGTTCCATTTTGTCACCAATGAATGAGGCACCTACAAGAGGAACTGGAGAATGAGTGGATCCAAACCCAAGGTTCATATGATGATATAATGAATATCACTCTGAGAATGAAATCAGCTTCTGATAACAGATGCTTCCCTAGAAGGCTGGGGAGCTCTTTTGCAAGACAAAACTTGAAAATCAGTGGAAAATGGGCTCCACAAGAGTTGATCTTTTAGACCTAAAACTGTGGCACTGAGTCTTCAGGCCTTTCTCCCGAGGATAAGAGGCACTTTGTTGCTGGTGTGCACCGACAATATGACAACGATGCAACATACAATCAAGCAAGGAGGCATAACATCTCAACCATTGTCGCTGGAAGCTCAAAATATTTGGGTATGGTCTGTGCGATATGACATCATGTTAACAGTGGAGCATGTGCCTGGCACGACAATAAGTCAGCGGAACACCCTGAGCAGAATAACAAAGATCTGCCACGACTGGGAGCTAAATCAGCAAATTCAAATCACATCTTCAGTTGTTGTTGTAAACTGAAGTTGGATCTGTTCGTGCCCACTCAGAACCTGATAGGTCAGTTTTACGCAAGTTGGCATAAACAACCCAGGTTGTGTGGGAATGGATTTTTGATAGCATGGTCAGGAATCTTTGCATACACTTTTCCCCCAATAAGCATGCTGCTAAAAGTGCTGAACAAGATGAAGAGGGAGCCATGCCAAATCTTACTAGTACCCACCACATGACCCAGACAGCGATGATTCCCAGAGTTACTTCTCCTGTCAGAACAGCATCAATATTCACTTAAAATTGAATTACATTTTGTTGAATCTACACAATGGCCAAATACTTCATCTGGATCTGAAGTTTTTAAACTTGAAGGCTTGGCTCCTGAGCACAATGAATTCTCACATTTAGATATACCAAAGGATAGTAAAGAAATCTTGGCTAAAGCCATGGCAGAAACAACAAACAGAACTTACAAGTTTAACTGGAAACAATAATGTATATGGGAGACTGCTTCAAAGGACTTTTGCCTGTGTCCCTGGGCTCAACGCACATTGCACTTTAGACCCGGCCCCCGGAGGGGCTTTAAATCGGCGGCGGCGGTCCCGCGACGCGGAGACTGCTTCAAAGGACTTTTGCCTGTGTCCCTGGGCTCAACGCACATTGCACTTTAGACCCGGCCCCCGGAGGGGCTTCAATCGGCGGCGGCGGTCCCGCGACGCGGGAGACTGCTTCAAAGGACTTTTGCCTGTGTCCCTGGGCTCAACGCACATTGCACTTTAGACCCGGCCCCCGGAGGGGCTTTAAATCGGCGGCGGCGGTCCCGCGACGCGGGAGACTGCTTCAAAGGACTTTTGCCTGTGTCCCTGGGCTCAACGCACATTGCACTTTAGACCCGGCCCCCGGAGGGGCTTTAAATCGGCGGCGGCGGTCCCGCGACGCGGGAGACTGCTTCAAAGGACTTTTGCCTGTGTCCCTGGGCTCAACGCACATTGCACTTTAGACCCGGCCCCCGGAGGGGCTTTAAATCGGCGGCGGCGGTCCCGCGACGCGGGAGACTGCTTCAAAGGACTTTTGCCTGTGTCCCTGGGCTCAACGCACATTGCACTTTAGACACGGCCCCCGGAGGGGCTTTAAATCGGCGGCGGCGGTCCCGCGCGAAGACCGGGCCAAGACGGGCCCGTCTTAGCCCGTCATAGACCGATAGAGGCCGGGCTGGGCCATATTATTGTCATCTGCTACCCCTAAAATGCCCTGAAGAAGACTCCTCCACTGATTCCACGGAGTAGGGATACGTAAGTCATAAACCTGAGTAACTGTACGCGCTGGAACTGAAGGGGGCATTTTCTTCACTTTATCTTGATTTGAGCCTGCATTCTCTGGTGGGAGCCTAAGCCCAGAGTGTCCCCTCTTAATTCTAGTTGCTGGAACGCTCGTCCGAGACTTCTTTGGTGCTGCCAGCCATCTTGGTGGGACTATGAGCTCCAGGGTGTTATAGGGGTCTTTGTATTGCCTCCTCTGCTCCGTTGGTGAGGGGGGGGCATTTCCATCCCGCCACTCCATTGCGTCAGAGATTGAAGGAGATTGAAAGAGGCTGGGCTGGGCTGGGCTATACCTTTAAAATCTGCCGGATGGGACAAGAGTAAGATTAGTGACATTTAAAACAATTGTATTTAGACATTTGCCGTATATCATTGTATTATAAGAAAGAGGGTTTACATAAGGTATTCACTTGATCTTGCTACAGAATTGATGCTGAGAAGTAGGGGGAACGCATATAGGTTAGAGAGATACACTTCTATTATTATAGGGGTATAAGGATTGGCATATTCAGCAGTTTTCTAGTTGCAGAGAATTTGTAGATATGGGTAAAAGGAAGCTACGTACAATGAACTCTGGGCAAACTGTGCAATCAACAAATAAACCAAAAGATGCTAATATGACCCTGTTGAAATACCTCACGGGGGCGGTTGGAGCTCTTGAAAAGCAGATATCCACCGTTGAGGAGTCTCTATCTAAGGACACACAGGGTGCCTTAACAAGTAGTATTACAACTGACCTACACCACAATGAGAGTACGGACGCGGTTACCATAATTAATGTGGTTGAGGAGCCCTGAAATGGTTGTATCCAGCCTAACAGAGACGAGTTATCACTTAGCGATCCTGATCCAGAGTTACTTCCTCCATCTAAAAGATCTTGTAACTCCATTGTGAAGGTACTACCTGGAAATCTACTGCCAATTATCCATCAGGCCTCCCCTGTACCCCCAATACATAAGGCTAAAGCCGATAAACAGCAGGGGAAAGGTACCCCGTTAAATCACAAAGGTAAAGGTAAAGATAAAGACTTAGTTACACGTAATAAAAGTAAGAGTAACGCCCCTCTTCTATTGAAAGTAACGGGATAGTAAGTTTGATAACCGACCTCACTAAGTATATCAGACTATCGATTGGTACTTTAGAGGCAAGATTAAGTAAAATAGAAGTGGGGTTGGAAAATATTATCAAGAACCAACATATGAATTATGTAAAGGAAGTAAATATTACCAAGATAAATGAGGACAGAGAGGGTAGTGTCTTAAAGCCATCTAACCAGTCCTCATCAGCTACCTTAATTAGTCCTGCCAGTCAGCATGTTGAGAGGGGCCAGGAAGCTTGGTGTTTCGGGACCCAAGAGTCCTACTGAAACTCCTAGAAGTAAACCGTTGCCAAAGGAGGTGGCTCCATGTGAGGCAGTAAAAGGAAGACCATTAGAACAGCAAGGTGGACTTTCGGTGAATGATCTTTGCCCGAACCCAAGGCCACACAGTATAAATAAGCATGAGTATCCGTCTAGATTGCAGAATTTAAATTTAAATTTGCCCCCTGCCGCCATTCCTTATACAGTCGTTTTGACTAATGTGCCCCCTCATTCTGATGGAAGTAACGAATCATGGATTGACCTGAGGAACTGTGTTATTCATTGTTTGGGGCAAAGAGTGGGCTTAACTAGAGAGATGTTTCTTGCCTTTAAGATGGTAAGACGTGTTGCTTGGGTGGGTACAAGTAGGAAAGTCTTTCCAGGTGACTGCGTTGTTCTTTCTTTGGGGAATCCCTTATTGGTTCGAGAAATTCTTTTTAGAAGCAATAAAATTAATAATATGGCGTCAGGTATACAAGTTCTCCCTCTGGGCTATTTTTATCAGTCTAGTACATCTAATGGGTACTTAAATCCGCATCCTTTTACCCAGCCCATTGTTTATCCAACCTATAATTTAGAGGTGTCAAATAGATTTGGGCCCCTTCAATCGCTAGATGAGAACGACTGACTTTCTGACACCTCTGATCAATACATTGATGAGGAAAGTTTAACACCTCAAATTATCCAGGAGAGAATTGTAACACCTCACTTCATGGAACCCATCATTGATCAGAGTGAGATATTGAGTGGAGGGTTGGGAATGGATGAATCCCTGTTTGTCGATAATAGTGATGAAGGTATAGTGAGCGGCCTGGGGAGGACGGAGACCATGGGGCAGACCTTGAAAAGCTTGGCCAACATCAATCCAACTGATAGAGCACCCAAGGATATCGTAGTGCTTTTCTGGAACATCGCAGGTTTGCATTCTAAGTTGAACAATTCCATCTGGATAGACTTCATCCGCAGCTTTGATATCCTATGTTTTCAGGAGACCTGGCTGTTGGATGAAGTTAATATTGATGGGTACAAGACGTACCATATGCCAGCAATACGGTCAACCCATGGGAGACATAAAGGTGGGATATGTGTTTATATCTCAAATTTACTGGGGGTTTTAAGAATTGAAAATGGTAAAAGCACAGCATTCTATCAATTTGTTATTATTTACTTGAACTGTAATATAGCCGTGTCCATAGTTAACTTTTACAACAATATGGAGAAAGATCAACTAGGTGATATTTTAAAATCCTTTAGTGAGGAAATGGACAAATTAGGGGCCTTAATAGGCCTTGATGTGATCACGATTTGGGGAGGTGATTTTAACGTAAACATATGCACTCAAGTCGGATCCGGGCAGTGTGGGGTAGTAAATGAAGAGAATGATCCGATAACTCATTTTGTTCATACCGATAGGGGTGAGAAGTTTAATGATCTAATGGCCACACATGAGCTGGGTTTTGCGAACCTGTTATGTTCCCCTCCGGTGGATTTTGATCACACTTTTATTGGTAGAGGCTGTGAATCTATAATTGATTTCATTATTGTTCCCAACCGTTACGCCACCTGGATTGATAAATTTAAAACACATTATAATGTGTTAAGCGATCATTTGCCCTTAAGTCTTACTATCACCCCCCCTAAATGGGGTTTTTATTCTAATAAAAATAGTTTGGCATGGGTCCACAATATTGCCGTAGGCCGCCAGAACGGATATTCTGTGCGTTGGGGTAGTAAGGAACCAGAGATGCTCATTAAGCAGATCACCACCAAAGCATACAATAACATCCTAGTATGCTTACAAGATGATACTGCTTTTGATGACACCTTGAGTGCATTTGCCAATATTAGTAATGTGGTCCAAAACTTGCTCACAGCACAGAGTAAGGGTCCTACTATTAAGGAAAATGGCTGGTTTGATTCCAACTGTACCAGGACTTATACAGGACTAAAAAATGCTCTCCATAGACCGGTGAGAGATTGGGAGGAGATTAGAGAAAGTAGGAGGGCTTATAATCTTGCCAGAAAAGTAAGGAAGAAAGAACTTAAAGATTTAGCGTGGGATACTCTCCTCGAAGCTTCATTAAGAAAGGATAGTATCTCATTCTGGCAGGCAGTTAATGCCCCGTTCTTTTCCAATAACGATGGAGCTAGGATTGAGGTTGCTATCGATGAAAAATCTTGGATTGACTTCTTTTCTAATGTATATAGCTGTAAGGAGAAGGTAGGAAACTCTTTGGACCCTGGCCCTGAGCACGGGGAAGAACCGTATGGTTTTCGGCCTATAGAGATGCATATTATGCATGAAGAGGTGCTAGAGGCCATTAATGCCAGTAAAGGATGTAAGGCACCAGGTCCTGATGGGGTCCCGATGAATCTATTTAAATCGATCCCAACGTTATGGTCCCCATTGTTAACTCGGGTGTTAGAAGCTTGTTGTGCAAGGGGTTTTATTAGGTCTTGGTCGGAATCAGTGATTATACCGATTTTTAAAAAAGTGGATAGAACAACCCTGCCTGCTACCGACCAATATCGCTTTTAGATGCTTTGGTGAAGGTAGCTGGCAGGATTGTCTTAAATAGATTACAATTGTGGGCAGAGGATAATAATATTTTGAGTGCGGTCCAATATGGTTTTAGACAGGGGTTGGGGACTAACGAGCAGGTTTTAAACCTGAGCCTCCTAATGGGGAAATACACGCAAGCGAAGGAAGGTAAGCTTTACGTGGCCTTCGTAGACCTCACGGCCGCATTTGATTGTGTCAATCACGCTAGACTGTGGGAAATTCTGACAGATTTAAAAGTTGACCCAATTATTGTACAATTCTTAATACAATTATATTCGGGGGCCAGTGCAAAGGTGAGATATGGGTTAAGGGGTGAATGTACGGCGTCTTTCCGCGTGGAGAAGGGTGTGAGACAAGGCTGCGTCCTGGCCCCGTTCCTCTTCTCTTTGTATACGAACGCTCTAGAAGAGGAATTGGTGGCCGGGGCGAGAGATCCACCTCGGGTTAGCAATAAGCCGATAGTTTCTCTTCTCTACGCGGATGATGCGGTCCTTATGGCCAGAACGCAGCTGGGTCTTCAGAGAGCACTTGCCTCGTATATCAGTTTTATGGATAACCGAGGATTAAAACTTTATGTAAAAAAAACATTTGTTATGACATGTGGGAGGGGGAGAAGCAAAGGTAGAACTCTGTCAGTTGGGAAAGATAGGATAGATTCAACCAGTACGTTCTCTTACTTGGGTGTTCTGTTTGAGCGTACTGGCTCCTGGGGAGCTGCGATTAAGAGTAGGAGTCTCCTTTTTAAGAGGTCTGTAGCGGCAGTGGTTAGCTTTGCAAACAAAATGGGTAAAAGACCCCCGGAGATTCTCCTCAAAATTTATCAGGCCAAGTGTATGAGTGTTGCAATGTATGGGGCAGGAATCTGGGGTTTTTATGATGTTTCCCTAATCCAATTAGTCGAAAATACTTTTTTAAGATTTATTTTAGCGGTCCCACAGAGCTCCCCAGTTTTTAATTGTCATAGTGAATTAGGGATTCCATATATTACGGATATGATTAGAATGCAACCTTTATTATTATGGTATCAAGTTTGGACATCTACCTATACAGAATTGAATAGAGATATTATCAAGGATGTAATGAAATTGGACTATGCCTGTAGAATTAAATGGCTGAATTATATTAGAAATTTTTTATTGGATATTAACTGCTATGATTTTTATAACGTACCAGAAACCATGAATTCTATATCTAGGAAAGATTTTAAATTTCTTTGTATGACACACTTAGAGTCCCTAAGAGCCGCACAGGAGATGAATAAATGCACGGTGACCCAGCATTATCTGACTCTGACAACCTATCGTATCCAGCCCTATTTGGTCTGGTGTATTGGAGGGTATGATAGATATCTTCTGACACGGTTTAGGTTTGACTGTTTCCATCGCTTGGTCAGTTTCCCTTCTGTTAACGATTGGTCAAGGAAATTGTGTCATTGTCTGTGTGACAATATCTCAAAGCAATCAACTATCCACGTGATTCTCTTCTGTAAAATATATGCAAAGGAAAGAGCTAGATGGATTATGCCTTTGTTAAGACTAGGGGGCTGGAGGCAATGCCGCCCAGCCTTCTTATATCTGCAATTATTGGAAAATGTTTATTGTGTGATGATCATGAGTGGCCTTCTGAAAAGTATAATGAAAAAAAGAAAGAGTTTTATTAGGTAATGGTCTCTATTTTATAAATTTAAAATGTGTATTTATGATCCAAAACGCTAAGGACATGTTAGGAATTTAGTGCAAATAACAGATAGGAGTCCTATTAAAATGCAGTCGTTTAGATAATATTGAATAGAGTATAGATAAATTTGTATTGTGTATTGATATGTTTTTACGAATGGTTTTATTGTGGCTTTTATGATTTTATTATGAACTGAAATCGAATAAAGTATATTCATTCATTCATTCATTCATATGGATAATAATATTCATCCTATATCTTCCCCACCAGAGCAGGCTTTAATTTATCTAAACACCTGGCACAAGCAGACCTTTTTCATGCATCTATTAAAGTTAGAAACTATATCACATTTTAGGAAATCCTCCAATAAACCATCCCTGTGATCAAAGAGAGTTGTGAAGGAGTTCTTAAAAGGAATTGTTTGGAACTTATCCCAGTTGAAACATACTCCTAATCCTTGGCAATAAAATGCAGTCCTTTTGCAGTTGAACTAGAATATATTTTTTGGGAAAATATCACTGTTCTTAGTATTGTCTTTTGTAGGAAGAGTAAGTGAAATACAAGTCTTTACTATCAAAGAACCATATATGCAGGTTGGAGATGACCAGGTTACATTAGGAATAAACCCCTGATTAATTCCCAAGGTTCCATCAGAATTTCACTTAAATGGACTTGTGATTTTAAAAACATTCTACCAAAATCCTAAAGATGTAGCAAAAAAAGCCCTTCATACTCTGGACTTGAGTAAGTGCTTGAAATTTTATGCTGATAGAGCTAAACTGATTAGAAAGATGGATGAACTGTTGTCAGCCCTTGTAAAGGCTTTTGTCTGTCCAAACAGAGCATAACCCACAGGATCTCTGTGATTACTGTATTGTATCATCACAAACAGGAAGACCTTGGGAAGGATAACCTGAGAGCACATTATACAAGGAGTCTTTCCACTTCTACTGCTTTATTTGCTGGTGTGTCAATACAAGGCATTTGTAGGGCAGCAATATGGAAGAATAGCCACATGTTCACCCAGCATCACTGTTTGAATTCAACAGTACAAACAAATGCAGCAGTAGGGCAGGCGGTGTTGTGTTATCTTTTCCAATAAGGTGAGTCTTGTTTTACTCTTTTTTGGCCACTGCTTACTATTCTGTGACAGATCCAAGATTGGAGAAGAAAAATAATTACCTGTAACTGTAGTTCTCCAGTATTGGTATCTTCACATTCAATCCTTCCTTCTCCCCATCGAGGCTCACTTATTCAACAAAACTAACAATTCCTTACACTTGTATGAGAAAATCTGAGGCATGGTAGCCTCTGAGGAGAGTGGTTATCAGTGTGTTGCAATCTGAATGAGGTTTGGTTTTTCTTAAATGATGTGAATAAAATACTACAGTTTATGTTTTTAGACATTAGAGGCTCTGTATGGTACAGTATTCCTTTTTGTTTAAATTTCTTTATTGATTTTACACCAAGAAAAATTGAACGAGCCAGTATGCTCAACAGTCTTCGGGTCGCAACCCGGCATATCGCTGTCACGCATATCAGGCACCAACAAACAAAGAAAGGAAAACAACCCCCCCCCCCTCCTCCCATCTCACAGTATTCCTTTTTAATGTTACCATGGGACTTCCACTGCAACTAAGGGCAATGAGTCAAGCATGTGAATCTATGAAATATACCAATACTAGAGCACTATAGTTAAAGGTAAGTAACTTTTTTCCTTCTTCATTACAGCCACTCACTACTGACCAGAGCACTAATCTCTTATTGCCAACTCCTCAGCTGTTTGATTTCAAACTGAAGCTAGGTCACCTACAAAGATGATACAAAGACTGCAAACCACATTCTGATCCCCTCTCCCACACACTTTGCAACACTCCTACTCCCGAACATCCCATATGCACTCAGCTCTAATGCTTTGGTGTATTCCCCCATTCTTATTACATCTAACACACCACACACACACACACATTCCGTGACCATAGATTGCCCAGCATGTCATAGTACTACTATCTCCAAAGCGAGACATCTTAAACACAATAAAAGGTCATTTGCCCAAGCAACCTCTGCTGAATCAGGTCCTCTCAACCCTGTTACCATTCTCCTACACATCACATCAAAGTTGCCTTCCCGAACTGTAAGCATGCAGTCTTTCATGCAACTTCCATAACTGCTCAAATCCAAGACTTTTACCTTGCTGCTATTATACTCTCAAAACTCTGTTTTCGCTCATCCCTCTCACCACTGTCTTACCACTAGGGTACATCATCCTCCACTTCAATAGAACAGAAAAACCCTAGTGGAGTTTGTCTTTACAGTTGACAACAACATTGAGTCCATACAAATGATTAACTCAGTCGATTCCTCGTTGTTCCAAAGCCTCACTGTTGATATTACAAACACAACAACTAAAACACTGAAGCTAAAAGTATAATGCCACCCACCGGGCAGCAAACATTATTTTATTGATATTTCCTTTGATTTTATCACTGATCAACTCTTGTGATCAAATTATCCTGGAGGATTTCAACCCCTACTGGGAGAAAAACAGAGACACAAATCCATCCTGTTGATCAGCAAGCTGCTACAACAATGCACCTTCCCTACTTACACTAAAGCATCTACTTAGGACATGATTTTCATAAAGAAACATCATGTACAAACTTCTAACCCCCCTGAAAATGGATTGGTCAGACCAAGTCTCTGTGGTCCTTTATTAATCATGACCTTAAAGCACCCCCCATGCTAAACCAGAGATGAAAATGGTAAACTATAGAGACCTCAAACACATTGACAACAAGTATTGGCAAAACCAATAGGTCTGGCTTTAATGTTCCATGCAGTAGTATAAGCTGAAATAAACAATAGATCATGGACCACAAAGGCATATCAAGAGGCAGATTACACAGAGACTGAGCACAATTAGTCTGTGAGTATGTGTGCATGTCTCAGTTTACATATATTAGCACGTTACATTTAGACCCATGCCTTTGCCAATATGTGTTTCCCTTCTGGAGGATTTCTTTAGAGAGGGCAACATTTTGAGCATAAAATACAGTGAAAGAGGCTACCCTAAATGCCTCGTGAGAAACTCTATGAAGAGGGCCTGGTATAGCCCAAGAGAACAGATATTACTAAACAATACCAAACCCAAAACAGACAAATTTGCATGCGTCACTACATTCTGCCCAGACACAAACAAGTTAGTGAAAGTCATTAAAAAACATTGGCCTACACTCACAACAATGGACTCCTTCAGCGAGCTTCCCCTGTTTTTCTACAGAAAGGCAAAAATATCAAAGACCACCTTGTCCATACTAACTCAGAGATTGCCAAACAGGCAAACACTATTGTTTCTGCCTGGGGCCTGGAACCAATCAAAGGTCATTACAAATGTGGGAGTTGCATTTCATGTCAATATACCACAAATACCAAATTTTTCGCACATGGTCAGGTCCAGACTACGTTACAACAACTTACAAATTGTGCATCTACCAATGTGATATATTGCCAGACGTCTCAAGAAATCAGAGCAAGAATTTCTCAACACAGAAGCAGAATTCACAGTTCGTTTGCCACTGCCCCCATGGTAGCTCACTTCTTGGAGAAACAAAATACAGCGGACAACATCAGATTGCAAGTTATCGAGAAAGCCACACCACCCCGAGAGGTGGGGACATCCTAAACACGCTTCACAGACTTGAATGTAAATTGATAGACAAATGTGACTCAATAAGGAACGGCCTAAACACAATGGAAGAATGGCGTAAATTTATCACACTGATGAACTGACAAAATGTCCTTAGAACACAATTCCTGAAAGTAATACCTTGTCTGTACCACAGCCACAATCCATGAGATACCTACATGGTATGTGTTGTCAATACTGTATGTCAATTTTAACGTACAATCTGTTTATAGTTTATCATGTGTTACTATTTTTTGCTTAGTTTATTATGTATTACTCACTGTAATTCTTTCTTCCTATGATGATTTTCCAATTGAATGCCCCTGATAGGATTCCCTGCCTTTCAGACTGGTGCCCTTGGATTCTTTCCCCCATTGTCCCTTCTCTCAATGACAATAGCTACCATAGCCTACCTCCTTGATTTCATATTGTCTACATCGTGACAGTTTATATTGGCTGTATGTAAACACTAGAACCTATATCATTACAATTGGTAATGCCTGTCCAAATGCCTACTATCCACTTGAATCTGAAGACTACACACAACACCGCAGCCTTGTGGATTTGGTGCCGCTCCCAGACATTGACATCCCATGTTCGGGTCCTCCGGGTTCTGACCAATTCCCAGTCGGCTTTGTAAAAAAATGTATCAAAGTATCTATTTTCATAGTTGTCTCTTTTTATACAACAATAACACAGAGAAGGTTTTTGTCCTGTAGAAATGATTCACACGCACTGGATGAATGACAGCCCCTAACGGACATGCCTTGACAGGCTTTCCACTGCCTCAGCAATTTATCTCTGCCTGTGCAAGCCACAGGCCGCCCCTGTTCCGTGTTCCCGACACCTTTCTCCGACCCTGACCTTGAGGGTTCAATCCTCCCATCTTTTCACAATTTTTTCAATAATTTTTTCAACAGTTTCTCAACTGCTTTTATCTTTTCTTTTGGGACCCTGCAACCGCAAATCGTTATCAATCCATGCAATTTGTTTGTGAAGGGCCCCCCTTGCAGTGTATTTCCATATCAACGCATCACTCTCTGCCCATTGGATGGCACGCCCCCCTCGGGTCTGTCATTATGCCTCCCGGCACGTCTCCTCCACAAGGACGCTGCGCAGGACGACTCTCCACCTCTGTCTATTCAGACTCAGATGAGCCATGCGCTGCTTCACGCAATAACTACACTCCACGCTGGCTTGAAGCGTAAAAGGCCATTTATTAGGACCAGGTTATCCATAACTCCCAACGTTTATTAAACATAACAATTCAACTTTATAACTTTAATCAACAGTAAACAACCCCTCCCCCTCTTTCATTCACCATCCATCTCACCACTTTCACTCCTCCCCATTCCTGCTGTAAACTTCTCCATACAACCCTTCTCACCTTCACTGCCCTCTTAAGCATCCTCTCTTGCCTTTCTTCCGCTGCACCTTGCATCATGCGCTCCGCCCTCCTTCACCTGTGTACCTCCCCCCGAGGGGTGGCTCCGCCCGTCCGTGACTCACCACCCCTCCAAAGATCCGCCACCCAGGTAACCCCCGTAGGGCGGTTACCTGCCCCACATTGTCTTGTGCACCTTTCGAAATCACTCGTCCCTCCGACACCAAATGGTCTCATTCCAAAGCTTGCTGATCTTATCCCGCATCTCCATCATGTAATATGTATTACCCATTTTCGAAAGGTGCACCCCATCATCCCGGAATAGGACTGGCTCCTCCAGTCGCAGACCCCCATGAGCAATCAACTTAATGTTCTGTGGTTGGCAAAAAACTCTTATTGCTCTGTTGAGCTTCCTTCTCGCCTTATCGATAGCTGCATGATTGGCAGCTCCTCTCCAAACTCTCATCGGTACTAACTCTGTCCACATTAAACATGTCCCCGCCAGGTTTTTCTTCAGAACCTCCAAGTCCCTTTGCATATCCTGCAGCAATGCAAGGCCTGACATCCGCACCAAGTCGTTCTCCCCCAGGTGAATGACTAGCATATCTGGGCAGCCCCTCTGAGTTACCATCTTTGTTAGCCAGGGCAGCAGCGCCCCCCATCGCATTCCCCCTTTACCCCACCAGCTGACTTCGTGATGACTGCTTCTTAAGCCCAAATTGCGGCCATACAGCTGCTGGTCCGAGTATTTTGCTGCCCAGTGCACAAACGAGTGTCCTACGATCCAGGTGACCGTCTTGGTCCCCGGTCCTCTTACGCATCCTGCGACATAAAGAAAACGGAATTAGCCTCTGGAAACCAACCCCTACTTCAAAACAGAACCCCCCCCCTTTTCTCCTTCCAACCGATATACCCCCCAATGCCCCCTTTGATGGAGCAAGAACTCACAAATGAGACTTGCTCAGAAGCAATCCTCTCACAGTATTAATTATTAATCTTTGTAAAGTTCGTACTAACCACTGCACACACAAATACAAGGAGAAGGAAGCTTGCCTATGTGTTTAAACTAACAATTAACGCTTGTCTAATCTAAAATGGCCGCTAAAACGCGGGAAACCTATTTGCGCATGTGTCAACCATATCATGTGGTGTGACGTCTTTTCTTTGCTTGGAGGGAAATCCTTGCTTCTGCGCAGTGTGTATTAAAATGGCTGCTTAATGTTTTCACGTGCTACAGCTTGCTTACATGTTGCAATTAAACTGTGATATCCTAACGCTATTAATGAGGGATAGAATTTATAATTAAATGGGAATAGAGTAGAAAGAGTGGGTATACAGTGAAACCATTTATTTGTGATTTTAATATTTCTTCTTTGACTTTTATTAGTTTGTAAATGGGCCTGGGGTTGGTTGAACTGAAAACTCGAGAGACAATGGTTCTGCGCATGTGCCCTGCGAGGCTGCCCAGAAGAGAGGATGAAGTCAACCTGGACGTCGTCCAAGGCCATGACCTGATGGCCAACATTATTGTACCCACGATGTCCCTATGGAAAGAAACAAATTATATAAACATTGTAATAAACTTTGTCATGAGACGGGTGGGAAATAAAGCAAATGTATTAATTGTGATGGGCGGTATTTTAAAACAATGGGCCTAAAGAAATTGAATTAAATCAATATGGTGTGAGGATCAACCCCCTGTCCCCGTCCAATCAGAAGTAGTGGACCCATATTTTTGCAACATTTAGGGGAGGTACATGGGCGTAGAAGGGTATAATAGATATAGTATTAGCTAATTAGTTAGTTCGAGGTTCGAGATCCATGACGAGCTGATCGATTGCAGACTGAACCGCTGTCCAGAGAGGTCCTGAGGTGGGGGCGGCGGAGTACATTAGAAGGAAGACACGGGAGAAATTGAGGAGAAGCGAAGTATCAGAGAGGGGAACGATGCAGGCGTCGTTGATAGAGAGGTCACCGGTCCTGTCCTGAACCTGGAGGAGGTTTTTGCTCTTCATCCTTCCTGGGTCCTACCTTTCCAACTCCTTGGCCAAGGGGTTTGGTTCTCGCACTTTTAGGTAAATATAAATGCAAACCTTAGTTGCGCTGCTGTCTCTATCTTCTCCTTTTCTGAGGGACTGTCATTGATCGATAATTGATTATTATGCTTCATCCTTGATATACGATTTAAGTATCATGTGGTTCTGTATTTTACTCTGCTAAATCTTTAGATAAACATTTTAAAACTTCCTGACTCAGTGATTATTTCAGTAATTATGAATTGTATTGAATGTCACTCATTTTAAACTTCCCAATTAGCAAAGGGTCCATTGGTAAGTCATTACTCTTCAATCAGAAAAGTAATTGGTAGCAGGGATTTTGATAAAGAGTATAACTGACCCACCAGCGGAAATTGCTAGCGTAGTATGAATGTATGGGCCCAAGTGAGTATTTTGTGTATGAATGCTTGTTGCTAGTAACCCGCTGGATCAGTTTTCTGGTTATCAGAGGATGGTTGCACTTTGTTAATTGGGTAATGAGAATTTTATTTCTATAAACTAACATCCGTGTGTTTCAAGTTTGTTTTATGTTGTCTAGAAAATCCCCGGGGGAAAGAATAGCGGATGGTAAGTGGAAGCCATACTGCAGTGAGGTTATCTGTCAGGCAGAAATAGTACTGAAAAGTTAAGTAGGGCTATCAGTACTTGTTAGGGACTCTATGCGTGTGAGTAATAGCAAAGGAATATGCTGGTAAAAATTTGATGTTATATCACCTAGAAAGGGCAACATTGAAGAAGTAGCAGGTATTTCTGAAGCTTACGTGAAGAGTAAACGGAAGGGTTTTACTCGTAGTGTATGTTTAGTAAACAGAAAGGTTTTACTAAGTGTGAGAGAAACTATCTTTTTCAATTTTAGAGAAACTGGCACGATAGCAAATGTTTTATGTTGTTACTGAAGTTTAATAAGAAGTATAGAGAAAATAAAGTTTTGCGTACGATTTTGTAAAGGGAGGGTCAGTTGCCGGAGAGGAAGCTGACGTCACAAAACGCCGCGCTGGGATTGGTTGAAACCGCGGGCGTAGAACGACTCTTGTAAAGGAGGGGTCAGTAGTCAGGAGCAGTATTGACGTCACAAACGCCGCGCAGGGATTGGTCGAAACAGCGAGGGACAGAGAAGCGCAGATTGTAAAGGAGGGGTCGTCAGAAAAGACGTCACTGAAAGGCCGCGCTAGGATTGGTTCAGAGACAAAAAGCTAGCTGGAATTTGATTGGTTGTTACCATAGAAGTCTGAATTCTAGTGGATAGTGGAGATCGTATGTTAAAACGTGATCCAACTTTAATAGGAACTCGTCCGGATAGGAGATTCCTAGGTTTTGCAGAATATAATTTTGTACATCGAGATTTATCCAAAATGTACGGAGAGAAGAGGAAAATGTCATTCCTACAAAAGATTAAGAATTATTTTAAAATGGATAAAACAATCAAAACTAGAGAAGGAATTATCATTCCACCAGCTAAAACGCCCGCTTCATTCATGATGATGGAGAGAGGTTATCATACTTGCGTATGGTTAGAAAATTGGATAGAATATACCAAAAATGATGGAATATTAGCATTTCCCGAGAATGGTACTTTCAATGGGAGAATTCTTCAAAATTTGAGATTGAGGATGAATGACTTAGAACCCAGACCAAGATTAACTCAATATGAAGCCTTAGAAGAGTGGGAAACCGAGGCATTCGAACGCGACCGATCCAGGAGTAATAGGGGTTATAGGGGATTTTTTCCTAGATACCAAAATGAGTCAAGGGACGGTCAGATGAAACAGTGGAGAAGAGCGATGCTTACAGAGGGTTTATATCCAATATTAATGGCAGAAGAATCGTCAGGGAATAAATGCACAGAAAAGACAAAACATTTGACTAGATTTGGAGATTCAGAAGATGAGTTTATGGAAGAAATATTAAAGAACCCACCACCCTATCAGGAAGGGACAAGTGGATGCACCCCAAGTGCACCACTGCTAAAGACACCATTGGTACCACAAGTATTGCATAATCCCCCCGTTAGTAGGGTACTTCGTGATAAAGAAAAGGAAGCAATAGATAAAAACAGAGCAGAATTAATACAGAAAGTAACACAATTGAGTGTCCATCCTGATTCGCTGACCATACCTGTAACAATTGGTCCAGTGGTTCCCTTATATGGTGACAAAGTAAGTTATCCGAAACCCTTAGCAATGCCCACATCTGTAGAAATCCCAAAACCAGATCCTGTAATAATTGATGATCAATTTAGTGATTGTGAATCTATGGTCTCCTTAATGGATTTGCCTACTCGAGGGTCTATAAATAGTACTCCTAGAAGAATAACACCTGGTTGTTCCAAAGATGTAAACATAGTAACCTCATCAGGAACCAAAAGTGCCACAGTAGTTACACCAGAAGACTTAGAAAGGTGGGCACAAGGATCAGACAAACAGAGTTCACCTCCAAAGATTATGGACATTTACAAATTAAAGGTCGAATTAGAAGAAATGATAGCAGGAAATGTAGGAGTAGATCGTCTAAATACTTACGATGAAGAAGAGCTATTATTTGTATGCAGAAGCATCACTAGAAATGTAAAAATATTTCATGAGAAGTTATCAGATTTGGCTTTACAGATGGGAATCGAAATAGGGAAGTCAAAAGTGTTACAGAAACCCTATAGAGCAGATTTTTCTGACAAAGATTTAGAAAACATGAATGCCTCTGGTCGAAAATTACAAGTAAAGGAATTAATGACAGTTTTACAGAAATGGGGAGATTTAGATAAATGGAAAGCTAGATGGACAAAGAAAAAGGAAGAGGGCACGGTACAGTAGAACAACTTCTGAATATTTATTGAAAGAAACAGGGAAAGCAGATCAGATGTACCCGATGCGAGAAGTTCCAGGAGGAGGTTATGTACATGTCCCATGGAGCAGACAGGATATTTTGTCATTTACGAATGATTTTCCAAAGTTGAGAGAAAAGCCAATAGAATGGTACAAGCAAGTTGAGAGGTTTGTGAAAGTGTCAAAGGTATTGTTGAAGGACTTAGATGGATTGTTCGACATAGTGGTACCTGCCGATTTATGGACAGATTGTAAAATCACAGTTGATTGGCCAAGCGAAGAGTATCCTAGAGATCCAAAGACAGGTGCCCCGTCAAGTGATGTAATGAAAAAGTATCAGCAGGTAATAACTTACCTGAAAGGGAAAATACCACCAAAAGAAACAGATTGGGTGAAAATAGACAGAACTACCCAAGAAGCCAGCGAATCGGTACATGCCTATTATGAACGTTTATTGCAGGTATTCAAACAGTATAGTGGATTTGAGGATATTGGAGATAAAAACATGAGTCAATTTGTTTACCGATTCGTTTATGGATTAAAACCAGAGATTTGTCAGATGATTAAGCAGCACATGTTGTGCTGGCAAGGGAAACCGATTGATGAGATTTTGAAATATGCGAAATATTGTGGAGATGATATTGAAGATAGGCACAAGAAACTGCAAGAGAAAGTGATGTGGGCTCAAGTAAAAATGGCTGAGCGACAGGGAATTAATTTGGATAATCCAAGTGATAATCAGGGAAAAGATTCTGGAACGAGTGGTGACACTGGGAATGGAGGAAAAGTAAGAGGACGAATGAGCAGAGAAGAGGCTAAAAAGAAGTTTCCATGTCATGGGTGCGGAAAATTGGGGCATTGGAAGGATGAATGTAAAAAGATGCGGAATAATAATGGCCCAAATCAAAATTTAAATCCACAGACGCAGAATGACTCACAGCAGGGTGTAAATCCTCAGAGTCAGTTGCCACCTGCACCTATACAGGGTAACGTAAGCAGAGCAAAGCACGGTACAGACGTCGGATATCAAGGAGGAAGTGGTAAGAATGAGTATGTAACCTCACAATTTCTTTTACAGGACGACTTTTGTCCATATAGTCAATGACGGTGCCTAGGAGAGGGGAGAAGGAGTGCGTACTTGGTGCATCCTTACCGGTAGATCAGTCAGGTCCATATGTTGAAGGGAATGTGAAAGGTAATGATATTACTTTCCTTTTGGACACTGGCGCTACCAGGTCTACTGTGAGAACAGCAGACATCCCAGACCTTCCTCTCTCTGGAGAAGCTATCCAAGTTGTGGGGGTAGCTAATCGGAAGATTAGAACACCTCTTACCGAACCAATGGAAGTAAAAATTGGTAATTTTAGAGAAATACATCAATTTGTAGTGTGTGATTCCAGTCCAGTAAACTTATTGGGTCGAGATTTGTTGTGTAAAATGAACTGCACAATTTTCTGCACACCGGATGGTGTGGCAGTTCAGACACCGGATGAAGACCATGTATATAAATTTATGATTGCAAAGCAAGGTACAGAAGTAGATGAGATGTTCTCATTGATAACAAAAGATGAGTTGCCAGAAGAGTTAAAAACTACAGTAAATTCCATAGTATGGGATTTCACGGGAAAGGAAGTAGGACTTATGGCCAAAATAGACCCGGTTAAAATTACTGTAAAGGAAGGTGCAATTTTCCCAAATACCAGACAGTACAAAATGAGTGCAGAAGTAAAAGCAGGAGTCATTGAAGAAATTAACAGAATGGTAAAACAAGGCATACTAAAAGAAGTAATGAGTAGCCCTTGTAACTCACCAATAATGGGTTTAAAGAAACCTAGTGGAAAATATAGGATTGTGCAAGACCTGTGAAAAATAAATAAAATTGTGGAACCTTGTTGTCCTATAGTGCCAAATCCTGCAGTGATTCTATACCAAATTCCTTGGAGTGCAGGATGGTTTACCGTGATTGATTTATGCCAAGCATTCTTTTCAATACCATTGCACCCAGATAGTCAGTATCTTTTTTCATTTAAATTCGAGAACAGAGTCTATGTATGGAATCGTGTTCCTTAGGGGTACACGGAAAGTCCTTCCATCTTTAAACAGATATTGAAAAAGTGTCTAGAGAAACTAGTGATGCCAGGAAGCTCAGTCCTAGTACAATATATAGATGATTTACTGGTGGCATCTAACACCAGAGAGGACTGTGTTGTTGACTCCATTGCATTATTAAATCATTTAGCTGAAGAAGGGCATAAAGTTTCACCTGAAAAGTTGCAGTTTTGTACAGCAGCAGTTAAGTATCTAGGACACCAAATCGAGAGGGGAAAAAGAAGGATAACCTCTGAAAGAGTAAAATTAATCAAGAAAATGCAAATGCCTGTCTCCCAACGAGAAGTGAGAATGTTCCTTGGAATAGTGGGTTATTGTCGACAATGGATACTAGGGTTTTCTCTGCTAGCAACGCCTTTAATTCAAATGACGAAAAAGAAGGCAAAGGACCCAGTTGAATGGGATGATGAGAGCGTAGGAGCTTTCGTAAAATTGAGAAATGCTTTGTGTGCAGCACCTGCCCTAGGCATGCCTGATTATAAAAGAAAATTCGCATTATTCTGCCATGAAAGAGAAAATTGTGCACTTTCAGTCCTAACCCAGAGACATGGTTTGGACAGACGTCCTATAGCATATTTTTCTGCTACATTGGACCCAGTGGCAGCCGCATTGCCAGGCTGCTTAAAAGCAGTAGCGGCTACATGTTTGAGCATTGAGCAAAGTGAATCAATTCTAATGGGACATCCTGTCAAAGTGTTTGTTCCACATTCAGTTGTGATTCTATTGACAAGAACCCGAACTCAGCATCTTACTCCTAGTCGGCTGACTAAATATGAAAGAATAATACTAGGTGCTGAGAATGTGACTATTGTAAGGTGCACAATAGTAAATCCTGCTACCTTACTACCAGACCCATATCATGAGGAAGTTAAAGATGATGAAGAGGAACATGATTGTTTACAAGTCACAGAATTGTGCACAAAACCACGTCCTGACATACAAGAACTACCCCTCAGGGAACCAGACAGGGAGCTGTTTGTTGATGGTTCGTGCCAAAGGCATGAAGATGGTAAACTAACTGCAGCATATGCAGTATGTGAATTAACTGGAATAGTCGAAGCATCCTATTTACCAGGAGTAAAATCTGCACAAGTAGCTGAATTAATTTCTTTGATAAAAGCCTGCAAAATTGGGAAGAACCAGAAAGTAACTATATTTACAGATAGCCAATATGGTTACGCGGTTGTGCATGATTTTGGCCAATTATGGATGCAGAGGGATTTCATGACTTCTTCAGGAACCCCCATTAAAAATGGACAGTTCGTAAAAGAACTATTGGAAGCAAAACAATCACCAAAAGAATTGGCTGTGGTGAAATGTGCCGCACACCAGTCAGGAGTGACTAGGTGGTAGTCGATAACAGATATGTAGATTTGGTGGCGCAACACTGTGCCAAAAACAGGTTATCAGTTAATAAAAGGGTTGAAAGAATGGGAATCAGCTGCCAACTTATGCTGTATGCACCTCCTGAAACATGGAATGATGTGAAAAGACTACAAGATGATGCTGATGAGAGTGAAAGAAATGCATGGATTAAAATGGGATGTTCTCAAAGGTCAGACGACGATGTATGGATTTATGCCGATGGCAGACCAGTCATGCCCGACTGTCTGATTTCACAAATGGCCAGAATGTATCATGGAGACACACATGTAGGGAGAGATGCAATGATTAGGCTCTTCAGACAAAATTGGTACAATCCAAGGTTTAGGGCTGTAGCAGAGAGTCTTTGCCAGAGATGTCTAACTTGCCAAATGCATAATCCAGGAAGAAAAACAGTAATTGGGTTTGGGAAAATAGGAACGGCAGAGGGTCCATTTGTGAGATTGCAGCTTGATTTCATTCAGTTACCACCATGTAACGAACTGAAATATGTACTTGTCATAGTGTGTCTGTTTTCAAAGTGGGTGGAGGCTTACCCTACCAGGAGAATGACAGTATTACAGTCGCCAAGTTGTTGCTACGAGAACTCATTCCTAGATTTGGTTTCCCAGTAACTTTGGAATCAGATAGAGGAGGGCACTTCAACAATGATGTGATTAGAATAATCTGTGAAGGTTTCCAAATTGAGCAAAAATTGCACTGTGCATATCGTCCAGAGGCTTCTGGAGTGGTTGAACAAATGAATGGCACAATAAAATCAAGATTGTCAAAAATGTGTGCATCAACATCGTTAGATTGGCCGGACGCATTGCCACTTGTTTTGATGGGACTCAGAAGCATTCCTGATAGAAATACCGGATTGAGTCCACACGAAACAATCATGGGAAGAGCAATGAGACAAGCACATGTTCCTACAAATAAACTGCTGAATATAACTGATGATATGGTTCTGGATTATTGCAAAGGATTGGCTGACCTAGTGCGTTCTGTCTCTCACCAGGTTGGGGAAGACGCAGTTTCCAGGCAGCCAGAACAAGAGCATGATCTGAATCCCGGTGACTGGGTGGTTGTGAAGCATCACACCAGAGAAACGTGTCTATCACCCAGGTGGGGCGAACCTTGTCAGGTCATACTAGTTACGAACACAGCAGTGAAATGTGCAGGATATCCTAATTGGATTCATGTAAGCCACACCAAAAGAGTACCAGACCCTGAAGAAGAAAATCCTCAGACAGCTTCGATAACTGAGGAAGCTGAAGGTTGCCCAGCTGAAGAATCTCAGGTCCGAGATTCGAGGGAAGCTGAAGAAGAACAACCGAGCACAAGTCAGGACTGGATGCCGGTGGTGGAAATATCTGAAGTCTACAACAAAACAAGAAGTCAAGCAAATTTAGAAGAAATTGAGGAAAGTCAGATAGGTGAAGAAGAAGCGGCTCAGGAAGAAGAAGAAGAAACAATAAGAGAACCTGAGCAGGATCAGATAGGGAGTGGAAATTGGGCTCAAATCAACAACGAACCAACAGAATTTGAGCAGGGACAGACAGGTCTAGAAGAATGCGGTCAGGCTGCAGAAGTACAAAGTGCAATAAGCCCTGATCAGAATCAGTTAGATCTAGGAAAATACATTCAAACAGAAGATCTCGAGAATCTCGAACATGAAGACGTAGATTCTGAACAAGGTCAGTTATTGGAAACTCACAGTGGAACAGCTGAAAAGAAACCAATAAGACCTGAAAAAGAACAAATAGAGGAAACAGAAATTGAAGAAAACAAAACTGTGCCACAACCCGAAAATAAAAGAATTCCTGAAGAAGAAATAAAAGGCAAAGAGACAAAGAAGGTCAGAAAAGGTGATCATTGGCCTAGTGTTATTAAAAGAGTAAAATGCCACATAACAACCAGAAGTGAAGATCCAGAACAAGTAAATAAAGTGACAAGCCTAACGGGACAAACAAGTGGAATAGAAAAACGAAAAAGTAAAAGACTGAAACTTGTGAACAACAAATTTAAAGGTCCCGATTGGACTTATATCATCCTTGAAGACTATGAGAGCTCAGAGTCAAGTGAAAGTGGTGACGAAGGAACAAGTGCGGAATTGACTTATGAGAAAGAAATAAAACCACCTTGATAACGTAAAGAGACTTGAAATAACGATAAGAAGATAAATCTTCCTTGTCAAAAATGCCTGACGATAGAGTTTCTGGGAGACCAAAGCAGAAAGGTTGTAAAAGATGCTGTGCTATATGCATATGTAATCTGGTAGTGGTGCTTATAGTATGGTTAGTTGTGATCGTAGCAATTCCTTACCTTATGATAATAGATAAAAAGATTAACAACGAAACGAAGGAAAGGACAGATAACTTGAAAAGTAATAGAGTAGAACTAAAGGCAGAAGATGAACCAGAATTTCATCATGAAGTAACAGATAATGACACTAGTCTGAATGTTTTCACAAAATTATTGTTTCAATATGTAGATACCATGGAAGTTAGTAATTGTTATGTCTGTATGAAATTACCTGAATCAGTAGCAGAAGGGTTAACATATCATCACTTGCCATTAACTTATGGCATATCATGTAGTGTATTGACTAGTTTATTTTATAGAACAGGGCAACTTCAGTATTATTATTCAAATATAGATGTGATATTTTCTGAGGTTCCGATTCAAAAGAATATGAATCCAGTGCTTAGTAGTAAAGATGCACAGTTTATGGGAGAATTTTTCTTAACAATGAAATCAATAGACATAATACATGCACATAGAAGCAATCTAACATGTTCATTACATGAAGAAGAAAAGATATTTTTGAACTTAGTGGAGAATAGAAGACAAGATTTCCAAAAGAAAGCTTATGAGCATAAGGCTCATCTGCCACCTTGGGCTGAGAAAGAGGGTAGTTACACACCTGGCAAGGCTCAAGCTGCTATGGCTCTGGATTTTGTGAAGACAGGGAAAATTTGTCTACATAGATTAAGGACTGATTATAACAATGTTTTCATCGGTACCAGTGAATGTGAACACAATTTCTTAATTCTTGGAGGTTGGGGATTAAAAGGAGGAACGGATTCAGTTTTTCCTGGAATCTATTATGTGTGTGGGAATAAGGCTTACTTTAGGCTTCCTGCACGGTGGTATGGAAGTTGTTATTTTGGAATAGTATTTCCAAAAATATACCATGTAAAAAGGAACACTGGGAGCAATGAAAATAATAGTGAATTAACACGTAGCAAAAGAGCTAGTTTTTCTGAAATTGTAGGTGATATATTTGGTACATTAATACCTTCAGTGGGAATAATTCTGAACTCAAGGAAGATATGAAAATTATCTACAGTGGTTGATCGTTTATCAACTGACAGTGCTGGAGGATTTCTAATGATTAATGCGGAGATGATTGCGATTAGATCTATGGTTATGCAAAATCGACTTGCTCTTGATATACTATTAGCAAAAGAGGGCGGAGTCTGTAAATTATTGAAGACGAAACACTGTTGCACTTACATACCTGATAAAAGTGCAGAAATTGGAACATATATACAGAATATAACTAAACTTGAGAAGGAACTAAAACCACTGGAAGTTGATAGTGTATGGGAAAGATTGACAAATAGCATTACGTCAATTGGTACCTGGTTTGCTAATGTAGGGAAAGGACTTATAGGTCAAATATTAGTACCATTAGCAGGGATAGCAATAATAGTACTGTCAATAATAATATGGTGCAAATGTTGTAGAAAGAATGAATCGTATAATGTGACAGGAAAGGGAAAGAAGAGAAAGTTTGACGAAATTGAACTAGAAGATTTGAGAAGTGAATTATACAAGAAACTGAAAGGAGATGTGAAAAATAGAAAGTGTAAAAATGAAGCTGAGACAATTTTATGCTAAAAGTTGGCATCTGGTTGTGGGTAGCATTTTGATGGCTCAGAAACGACATCAGAGAGGGGATTGATGGAGCAAGAACTCACAAATGAGACTTGCTCGGAAGCAATCCTCTCACAGTATTAATTATTAATCTTTGTAAAGTTCGTACTAACCACTGCACACACAAATACAAGGAGAAGGAAGCTTGCCTATGTGTTTAAACTAACAATTAACGCTTGTCTAATCTAAAATGGCCGCTAAAACGCGGGAAACCTATTTGCGCATGTGTCAACCATATCACGTGGTGTGACGTCTTTTCTTTGCTTGGAGGGAAATCCTTGCTTCTGCGCAGTGTGTATTAAAATGGCTGCTTAATGTTTTCACGTGCTACAGCTTGCTTACATGTTGCAATTAAACTGTGATATCCTAACGCTATTAATGAGGGATAGAATTTATAATTAAATGGGAATAGAGTAGAAAGAGTGGGTATACAGTGAAACCATTTATTTGTGATTTTAATATTTCTTCTTTGACTTTTATTAGTTTGTAAATGGGCCTGGGGTTGGTTAGGCTGAAAACTCGAGTGACAATGGTTCTGCGCATGCGCCCTGCGAGGCTGCCCAGAAGAGAGGATGAAGTCAACCTGGACGTCGTCCAAGGCCATGACCTGATGGCCAACATTATTGTACCCACAATGTCCCTACGGAAAGAAACAAATTATATAAACATTGTAATAAACTTTGTCATGAGACGGGTGGGAAATAAAGCAAATGTATTAATTGTGATGGGCGGTATTTTAAAACAATGGGCCTAAAGAAATTGAATTAAATCAATATGGTGTGAGGATCAACCCCCTGTCCCCGTCCAATCAGAAGTAGTGGACCCATATTTTTGCAACATTTAGGGGAGGTACATGGGCATAGAAGGGTATAATAGATATAGTATTAGCTAATTAGTTAGTTCGAGGTTCGAGATCCATGACGAGCTGATCGATTGCAGACTGAACCGCTGTCCAGAGAGGTCCTGAGGTGGGGGCGGCGGAGTACATTAGAAGGAAGACACGGGAGAAATCGAGGAGAAGCGAAGTATCAGAGAGGGGAACGACGCAGGCGTCGTTGATAGAGAGGTCACCGGTCCTGTCCTGAACCTGGAGGAGGTTTTTGCTCTTCATCCTTCCTGGGTCCTACCTTTCCAACTCCTTGGCCAAGGGGTTTGGTTCTCGCACTTTTAGGTAAATATAAATGCAAACCTTAGTTGCGCTGCTTTCTCTATCTTCTCCTTTTCTGAGGGACTGTCATTGATCGATAATTGATTATTATGCTTCATCCTTGATATGCGATTTAAGTATCATGTGGTTCTGTATTTTACTCTGCTAAATCTTTAGATAAACATTTTAAAACTTCCTGACTCAGTGATTATTTCAGAAATTATTAATTGTATTGAATGTCACTCATTTTAAACTTCCCAATTAGCAAAGGGTCCATTGGTAAGTCATTACTCTTCAATCAGAAAAGTAATTGGTAGCAGGGATTTTGATAAAAGTATAACTGACCCACCAGCGGAAATTGCTAGCGTAGTATGAATGTATGGGCCCAAGTGAGTATTTTGTGTATGAATGCTTGTTGCTAGTAACCCGCTGGATCACCTTCACTTCCTCACATATCTCTCACAACAGCGTGACCGCCAATGCCCAATCCGGCGAATCTGCCCCCATGACCACCCCAGCCGCGCCGCGGAGGTAGCTGCGCCAATCCTGAAGAAATGCGTCCCATAATCAGTCGGCTCCCTCCCCACCCTCCTGAGTGCCCTGCGCAACACCGCCAACAGCTGGAAAGACGTGACCCTGTCCCCAGCAGCATGACTGAATATCTCTACACCATCCTGCTGATCCTGAGCGCCGTGCCCTCGCCATTCGCGCACCGGACATGCATCACTGGAGCCGCTTTCGTTCAACCATACCCATCTACACCTCCCTGCCTGGTCCGTTTTCGATTGCCTCAACCAGATGCCCAGGTTCCCTTGATCCAAGGACACTTCGCTGTGTAACAAACCCGGCCGCCGCGTTGAACCCAACAGTTCTGACACTCGAAACGCCCCAAAAAACATCCAGATCATGCACAGCCTGAACAACCGCGCCTCCACAACATCGTAACAGCAAACCGGTAACACCCCCAACAACTCCCTCAATAATTCAAAAGTAATAGCTCCCCTCGGCGGCCCCCCTCCAGTCCCCTGCTCCCTCCCCCAACCTTTCAACGCCCTGCCCAGCAGTTCATCTTTTGAAGGATCAAACCCCAGATACAATTTACCATAGAAGGATATTCCGGCCAACTTCCCAGCTATGGTTGTCTGTGAAAGCCCCTTGTCAATGCACTTCAACACAAAACCCAGGACTCCTTGCTCCGCTTCTTGGCGAGAGATGTCCAAATTCACCACTCCAGGACCCAAAGATTCTCCAAACTCAGACCAAGCCAGCCTGTAACTCCGCCGCGTTGAGTCAGCCAATGACTTCTCAGTCAGACCTATCAGTCTCATTCCCCCCAGGCCCAGATGTCGTCCGGCAACTGCGTCTTGCACTGGTCTGCTCCTGGTGCCAAAGTCCGAAACCGCTGCCACTGGAAACGAGACCAAGCATCCACCACACCATTGCTCGCCCCGGGCACGTGCTTGGCACGAAAAACAACATTCAAACGTAAACAATGCAACATGAACCTACGCAACAGTCTTAAAACTCTCAAATCCCTTGCCTTCTGCCCGTTCACCAACTCCACCACCGTGGTATTATCCACGTGGAAAAGAACCGTCCGGTTCTGCAGCTCCCCACCCCACACCACAAGTGCCACCAACAATGGGAACAATTCCAGGAAGGCAATGCTCCGTCCTTGGGCCAACCAATGCGCCGGCCACTTCTCTGCACACCACCGCCCATCCCAAAACAGGCCGAAACCCGAGGCACCAGTCGCATCTGATAATATCTGTACCTGCCATACCGTACGTTCCTCCACAAAATCCAAAGAGACCCCATTGAAGTCTTCCAAGAACATTTGCCACACCCCCTAATCTGCCCTGACCCCCATGGAGATCCGGACCCCGTGATGTGGCAACACCGCACCTGACATGGCCATGCCAAGCCTCCTGCAAAACGTCCTCCCCGCTCTTACCACCCTGCAGGCAAAGTTCAGGAAACCCAGCAACTTCTGCACCGCCCTCAATTCAATCTTCCTTTCCCCCAATACCCTTGCCAGGAAATTTTGCATATCAGCTACTTTGTCTTGGGGCAAACGTGCCAACCATTGCACAGAATCCAGCTCAATGCCAAGGAACGTCAGCTGACAGCTGGGCCCAGCTGTCTTTTCAGGTGCTAGTGGTACTCCGAAAGTCTTTGCCATGTCCTCGAAATGCCGCAGCGCCTTTGCACAGTCTCCCGAGCCCCCTTTTCCCATGAACAAGAAATCATCCAAGTAGTGCGACACCTCACTGTGACCACACTTCTTGATGAACAACCATTGTAAAAATGTGCTGAACCGCACAGGATATGGCACACCCCATGGGCAAGACCTTGTCCATGTAGATGGCCCCATCAAACTGCATCCCCAGCAGCTGGAAGTCCACCGGATGAATAGGCAACAGGCTCGCCCCCCGCATGCCCTCACCAGACGGACCGCATCGTCCACTGATGCATACAGCACCCTAGAGTCCTCCTCCACGATGAAATCATTGACTGACTGCCCCTCCGGACAGGACAGGTGATGGATCATTCGAAACTCCCCCAGGTCTTTTTTGGGCACCACCCCCAATGGTGACACAATCAGGTCCTCACATGGCCAGTCCATAAAAGGACCCGCCATCCTCCCCTCCGCCACCTCCTTCCCACTTTTGCTGCCACTACCTCGGGTAGTTCTTTGGCCGATTTCAAATTATCCGCCCAACGCCTGACTCTAGGACCTTGATAGCCCACTCTGAAACCTTCTTGAAAACCCCAATGTAAACGCAGAGCCCCCTCCCTGTCGGGATAGGCCGAGAGCCATGGGCCCATGGCATCCCGCTTAATTGGCGTAGGGGCCCTTTGGTCCAAGTTGCCCCCTCCCTTTCGTTGCCCGCCACTGCTCGCTTGGTGTGGTAAGGGTGAAGCATTGCACCAGTCGGTGTCTACCCCTGCATTTGGAGCATTCATGCTTAAATTTACAAGGGTGCCTTGTACAGAACCCCTTGTTAAAATTCCAGCAGGCACCTGTTGTTGCCCCTGGTGGTTTGGACGGCCCACCTGTACTCCCTGCTCCCACATGAGTGCCACCCACCCCGTGCTGGGCGGGACGCGCCTGAAAGGACCGATAGGTCACCGGCACACCGCTCGCCGTATGAGTAGATGCTGTCGACTGGGTGGATGACATCCACTGCATCCACAACTCTTGATCCACTTCCCCCCAGGGCTTATCAGGGTTAAGGCTAACTCTTGCCCTGAACTCCTCATCATAGCTCAGCCATGCGGACCCCCCGAAATGCATCTGAGCCTTTCTAATTATGTCCATGTACTTCAGGAGAGCGATCGCCCTGTCCAGATATTTTTCGCAGTATATACTGGCGAAAATCAGGAAAGCCGAGGTCCAGTTTTCCATAGTAATGGGCACCCTCGGTCATCTGGTCAACTCCCATTCTTCTTCCTTCGAACCCTCTTTAGACTGCAATTCCCAGTGTAATAGTTTGAAAACATCTACATACTAATGTTTCCAAATCCTGTTCCGCGTCTTATCTGACAAATGGGAACCCAAGGGCATCGCTAGACCCATATACGGTAATTTCTTCTGTTGCTTGTCCCCCGACTTGTCTTCTTTGTCGTCCGCCCCCTCAACCTTGTCCGTCTGGACCCTAGCCCCCACCAAACGAGACTGTCCCCCACTTGGTTCACTGTCTTTCTGCACAGCCACAGACACCACCATTAGACCCATGTCTCTCACCTTCCCATCCCCCACACCCACCGACCAGCAGGATTTTCCCTTCATCCCCACATCCCCATCCCCCCATGCGGACCACCACTCCCCGTACCTGAGGGTCCTCCCTGTGTCCCTTTGTCGCTGGCCCGGCATGCGGTCTTCTTCTGTCGCACCACCTTCCCTTTGTTCACCATCTTCTCCTGTAAAACATCAGATTTTTTGTTGGCCCCCCCGGGACCCCTGGGGGGGTCTCTCTCCCCCTCCTCGTCATCACGCAACTCCCCCTCCTCCCATTCATCACTCTCATCCTGATAGTCCAACACCATCTCAGCTTCCTCCACCACTTGCTCACTCACTCTCTCCTGCACCCTTCTCTTTTGCTCTCGCGCCCCACCAACGTTCTTCTTGGCGCCCTTCCCTCCCTTCGCCGTCTTTGCGCGTTCCCTCGAAGGCAGGTTGGCCGCCGCGGACCCCCCGCTACTTCTGACCGGCGCCCCAGAGCCGTGTTGTGCCCTGCCGGTACTACCCTCCCCCTCCCGGCTTCTGCTGCCGGGTGTGACCCCCCCCCCAAGGCTGCTCCAACCTGGAGGGGCCCCAGCACCACCGGGCCTCACCGCCGTGCAGGCTGTCCTTGACCCCCCGCATGACTGCCGACCGGCAGGGACCCACACCCACTGACCCCCTGACACTCCCCGCTCTGATACCTGTACAGGGTCTCCCTCCCCCAGCTCCCCCTCCTTCTCATCCCCCCACCCGGGGTCCACCAGTCCCTCCCTCTCCCTGGCATCGCACATGGCTGCCCTCCTGTCCTCAGTGTCCTGGATCAGGCATCTCTGCTCTCTAATCTTGTCCTCCAGGGAGATCCCAACCCGCCTAGGTAATATTGGGGGGTGTGTCCCCCCCTCACCCCCAGCTGCGGAGCCCTGTCCCCCTTCCCCTGTTCCCACGAGCACGTGGCCACCATGGGGCCCATACCCTTGGCCTTTTTAATTGCAGGGCCTCTCATGCTGGAGTCTGCCCCTCCCACTTGAGCCAGCGTGGACCTCCGCGAGAGGTCTAAAGGCATGCCCTCCTCACTTTGGGCCACCCCCCCCTTTGGCAACCGTCCGGCGCCTGAGCTCAGCGGCGCCGGATCAGTACATGCGGGCTCCGCCCCCTCCCTCTCCCTCTCATCTCCATCGTCGTCCACTGACAGGCGCACGGGCAGGCTCCGTCTCCTGCCCCTGCGCTTCGCGTTGGTCATGCCCTGCCCTCTGGGCCCAGAGGGTTTGTTCCCGGGCGGCGGCTCGTCCACGCACGCCGCGATCGCCGCAGCCATGCCCGCGGAGGCTGCACGCATGGGCCAAACCATGCCGACCCACGCTTCTTCCAAAACGCCGGTCGGATCTCCTCCGTGCCCGAGGACGCGCAGTGCTTCTCGCACCGCATCATTGTCAGGGCCCGCCATGTCCCCGTCTTGCCCGGGGACCGCTGCAACTTGCTTCCGCCTCGCTGCCTGGAGGTCCAGATGCCTAATTCCCTGCCGGCCTAACCTAACCCCGCCTACGCTTAATCAATTCTTTAACTTCTCCTACAACCCCTCCCTAACCCGGTGGTGCGAGGTGCTAGGAAAGAGGCCAGAACCTCTCACCTCAGCACCTTTATACGCACCACCGGCCCGCCCCCAAGTCCACCCCTCTGACCTCCCACCAACTAGTCCTTCCGATGGCAGCGCGAAGATCCCCGGGGGAAGACTGGTCTGCGACCCTGCTTCCCCCGGGGGCCGACAATCAGCTAACCGCATCTCTGACCGTAAGAGCGGCAACTCACACTTTTATCAGCAAATATAGTGAGAATCTATCCAGCACAGACAGGGTTGGATTGGAACTAAAAATCGGCCCGGGCACGCTAAAAAAAGTGTCCCACATTTGCATATTGCCTTTCCGCAAAACACTGCTTCTGCGAAATTTTATACAAAAGGTGGGGGGGGGTGGGAGCGTTAAAAAAAATGCACGGATTAGTTTACACTGGTGAAACACACCTGAAAACAAGTGAGCCCACTTTTGCTCAGGCCTCCTGCCCCCTCTCAATATACATATATTAATGGGCCGGTCCAGCGAGAGAAAGGGAGTGACACCTCTGCTGTTGATAAGAGGGAGGTAATGGACGCCCATCTACCTCCAGAAAGGCCACTCAGGCACTCAGTGGGCCGCTGACAGCATCGAACAACGCAGAAACCGCCCAAATTGGCCCCCCAGGCTGCTCAAAAAAGCAGCCCACAGCTGGAATTCGGATACCGGCCCCTCGGGCATTGCCCGAGTGCCCGCGTTACCAATCCGACGCTGAGCACAGAGTTATCCCTTGCTCTGTATTAAATAATATGAGAAATACCACATACAGATTCCCTAATATCTTTATTTCACTCAACAGGGCCACGAATAATCAAGGCTATGCCAAGGATGGTTGAAGAAACTTTACGGTAAGCACCCCTCTGGCTTACCTCACTGTATACCAGTCTACATTGTTCTTGCCGTTCACTAATTGTTGCTTACCATTATTATCCTTCACTTTAGGAAGCAACAAGGGATACTATGCCCCTCTAAGTTGGCACCTACTGCCTGACTTATCTGAGCCCACCAGTGAACCTCATATCTGGGCCTGCTTATTACCCTGGTCACCATACCTATAGGAGTCCCCAACCGAGTGGACAGAGCCCACCACAGTCAGCCAGTATGCATTTTTTAACCTTTCCCACCTGTTTCGTCAATACATTTCACTATTTGGCCATCTAATCCCTTGTATTTCCTTAGTCCCCAGGTTATTACAGTCCTGATGAGACCTTAATATTGGAATCAGGGTCGAAACGCCGTTGACACACATATACAGACAGACTGCAATTTTGTTTAGGTGGCACATTGATAAAAGTCTGTGTTTTCTATTGTATTAAATCGAATTGGCTGTCTTCTGAAAGGCATAACCAATATACCGCATATGTTCATATCATTCCTTCTGGTTCGGTATTGGTTTTCTTTTACTTGGGGCTTATTTAGTCCTATTTTTCTTCTTTTCAAGCAAAATCTTTTATCACTCACATCAGTGGAGGTTTGTGACCCACAAAAATGGTGGGTTGACATAAATCAAATGAAACAACATACAAATAAACATTTACATTTAAAAATGAAAAAAAAAAGTTTCACTTACCTTCTTAGCCTGCAGCACGTCCCCTGGCTGGCTCCAGACTCCTCCAGTGCGAGGTCTAACAGCTCCTTATCCAATCCAGTCACTGCTCTCATTCTGCCTGAAAGAAGTGTCTGGATTGGCTGGAGCAAGCTGCTTCAGCGCTCCTTATCCAATCCAGACACTGCTCTCATGCTGCATGAGAGAAGTGTCTGGATTAGCTGGAGCAAGCTGCTTCAGCACTCCGAAGACCACTGAAGGCCTGTGCCTGCTCTCCAACCCAGCTGTCTAAGACAGCTGGGTTGGAGAGGTTGAATTGCGCATATTGGTTTGGCCGTAGCAAGGTAGTCGGCCAAACCGACATGCGCAATTCATACTGAAGGGGCCACTCATCATTGCGGCCAATCAGCAGCCGCATTGACGCACAGGCCCTGCCCTGCCCTCTTCGTTCAGCAGAAAGCCGGTAAAATAAAAAAAAATTCCAGCTTTCTGCAGCTGTGTGGGCAGGAGGTCGGTGCTCCTCCGCTACTCATGTAGTAACCGCCGCTGACTCACATCTTTGACAAATGTCTGAGATTGCACAACAGTTTTTCTAAGAAAAATAAAAAACTCGATTCGGCTGAATCGAAGTATAACACAGGATACTGGCTTTTCTCTCTTTTTTAAATAATGTTTATATTGATTTAATCCAAACAAGATAATTTCTGTTTTAAGAAATTGAAATTGAAATGCTTATGTAGATTAAGTCCACAAAAAAAAGTCTGTGACACTGCAAATCTTTTTTTCAAATGAGTTCCATGTGAATACTTGTTTCAAATTCTCTTGATACCCATGTTCACATGGTCATTAGAGCTGCTCTTGTTCTCATTTAACTCACTCCTGGACTCAGCACTAGGAGGGAGCCCTGTCCCAGGGTTACAGTAGTGCTCTTGGCTAATGAAATGTATCTCACTTGTGCTCACTGTATTTCTTTCTTTGGTAAGTGAGGGGTCTGTTTACTGGTGTCAGTCACAATGTGTGCATTTACCTATTCCGCGAGGGCACCCTCTTTTGCACGAAGTGTACATGTTCCCATAGTCATTCATAATCCGCTATTTCACTGTTTGTCTATTTATTTTATTTTAGGCATTTAGTGTAGTGTGAAGTAGTTCCCAAGTGCTGCAAAGACATTATAAAGAAACAGTGTATTTCAGCAGCAGCACCTCAAACATGAGGTGCCAAACATAGAAGACTGAGCAGGGACAGCTAAGACGTATTTACAAAAATGAGGATGTGATGGGTATTGGGTTGGAGGAATTCTTAATCTGTAAGAGATTAAGTGCAGGGTTCCAAACTTTTTCTGAGGAGCTGGCCACCAATGCTGCCAAATCATAGCCCCCATGCTTCTTTCTTCCCCTACCTCCACTTCTTGTCTCTTTATCCCACTTTTGCAGGGTCCTTTCCATCCCTGCGTTCTCCCTTTGTCACTGTTTTCCTATCTTTCTCTTCCTCCTTATTTAGAACTCAATAAACAGGAAAATGAATGATTTGCCCAGAAGCATGATTGTTCAGTCAATTGCCAAAGCTAGGATTATAATTTAGAATTGTTGGTTTTAAGGTCCTTAACATAACCGCTAGACCACGTCCCCTCCTGCGTGTAGGTATAGGCCTATGGCCAATCACAGGCAGCTTATATCTCATTGTATGTGGATCTGTAGCCAGTGACAGGCAATCCCTAAGCTCTGTAACTATGTATGTTTTTCTGGTGAGGGTCTCTTTAGCTGACCTCCATGAACATCCTTTGTGCTCTGCCTCTCCAGCAGGTGAATGACAGCACAGTGGACTCTCAGGGCGTGCAGGCAATCGCTCTCTCTAAGGAGGTCTTTCTTAATGCTCAGAAGATCGGCTACCACCTCTTGGCACAACTGAAGTACTCAGATTTCGAGTCGCTATTCAAGAGCCAGCAGCCCTTTCCAGTGGGCTACCAGGATTTCCAGAGGTTTATGCTGGAATGCGAGTCTGGTACCTGAGTTACCCCACACTTTTCTGTCGAAGCACATTTTCTCTTCTGTCCTCTCCAGTGCATTGCTCTTCCCACCTGCCATATTCCAATCCAACTTACCTCTATCACCCCCTCCTGACAGGGCTTGACTTACCTATCTGCCACCCTGGCATTTTCCTGGTGGTCTGCAGGCCAGGGGCTGCTTTCAGAATCATGACCCAACCATGAAAGCCCCAATGTGCTCACTCTAGTCACGGCCCGTGCAGTGTGGGGTTAGTTTGAACATTTTTGCCAGGAGTGAGCTTGGTTTCCATTTCAGCCCTGACTTCCTTCCACCCTTTCCCCTCGCTCTGCCCCATCTTCCCTTTTGAAACAGTCCAAGGTCAATTCCAAGGACTATTTATTGCCTAAACTGCACCATTCACAGCGGTGTCCCATCACTGGGTGTCCTGCAAGCAAGGATTTTGAAGTGAAACATGACTACCCTGTTTGGATCTGTTCTGCCATGGAAAGTCACATCACCTTCCAGCAATAACCCAAAAGAATCCCGTCCTCATGATCCTCATCAGACCCTGAGAAAAATGTTGGTAACGTATAGTAACCTTTAAAACAATATATGCTTACTCTGTTTATAGACTAAAAGCACTTTTGTTGCTTGTGGGTGGACCCAACAGGCATTTATCTGGCTGCCATTAACCCATGCATGCTATGGGCAGCTCCTCAGTTGCTCCTTTGTGGACCCATGCCAGTAACGTCTGAAATCTGCCTAGTACGGCGGACTCTTGCTGACAAAAGAGTGAATGTCATTCATAAACTGGGGGGGGGGGGCAATAGCCCATTTACCTGACTCCTTTGACCTTAGCCGATTACAACAGCTACTTTTTATTTCAATACTTCATGGGATAAGCCACAGATCATCTACCATAGTGTCTCTGTCTGAAAGGACTAGATATGATGGTGTCTCTTAGTGGCTAGCACTGTGACCAGGCTATAGGAATCTGTTGCTTCTTGGCTTTCTGTATATAGAATTTAAATGGTGCCACTATTACCAAATGTCTTACATGACAGTTTGCATGGAGATGTGTATGATAACAACCAAACCTCATGCGCAGTTAATTACATTAACGACGGCCAACATGACGGATTGCATAACCTCTTCCGTATATGTGGCACGCCAGATTGCATCACAGTTTGTAACATCTTTATGTAAAGGATTGCATGACCAATTGCATAGCCAACTGCTTACAGAAGGTGTATTAACTTCATGAGAAAGAGCAGGACAAATTATAACTCAATATAGCATTATGCCCAGCCACAAAGCGCTTAAGCACATCATCAGGTGTGGGAATTTAGTCCACCATAAAAGACTGAAATGACAGCATGGTTTGGTTTGCTTTGAGCGCACATGACTAATCCCAATAACTAACAGTAACCAATAACACTGAACTAACCATTAACCTTGGGTGCCGGAGCAGCGAGCTGCACAGCGTAAAGCGCTTCGACGCCTAGTCAGGGGTAGTAAGCGCTATATAAATGCAATTTACACTTGCAATGACAAAACAATATAATAAGTAAGGACTTACACCTAAAGCTGTGCGTGAATCAAACCTCTTAATTTCAGTGAAAGACATTCTTTTAAAGTTGGCAACTTTGGGAGCAAGGAGCCTAGTTATTAGTTAAAGTCTATGAAGTTGTAACTGAGGCCATTATTGGGGGCATCTCGTAAAGGCCAGCAGCACCAAGCTCTGCCATGCATTGTTATTCATACCCCAAGCCAATGCAGTACCCACCAACTCCAATAGCAGTAGAGAAGCCTCAATATCCTCATGGCGGAGCATTGTTCAGGGCCTTGCTGTCAAATTCCCAGGTCTAAAGCCTACAACATCCTGCCTGTCCAGAGCCGGATTAAGATCTATAGAGGCCCTAAGCACTCAAAAGATTTTGGTGCCCCCATATATAGCTATTTCAAAATATAAACAATAACAAACCGTAAAATAAATTTCTATTTTTTTCAATGAAACAAACCTTACAGTAAGATGGAAAATAATGTTTATTTTTGCATACTTCCACTTTATTTATAGGTTCAGCTGCACCATTTTCAGTTTTGCACCATATGGTCCATTGTAAATCCAGTAATGGAAAATTTCTGTTGTGCCTCCTTCCCTTGATGCCCTAAGCCTGTGCTTATATTGCTTAATCCAACCCTGTCATCTGACTCAGACCATTTTAACTGTCTGAGCTTGACAATTGGGCCCTGAATCCTCTGCTCTGCTTCTCTCAGTTCTCTACTTTACCCAGTATTGTCCTTCAGCATATTAGTCCTCTTTCGGACCTCAAACCCATTCATTATGGCTCTGCATTGAAACCATCCTATCCCAATGATCTCATCCCTCTTCGCTTACCACCTATCCCACCACGCTCCACTGACTGTCAAACTCCCTCTTTTTTTCTTTCTCTAATTAAACTACCTTTTGCAATTGCACTTTCCTCTCCCTCGTTCTTTCTTTCACTTCCTGTGCTTGGTCCTTACAACATTTCTTCTTATTTCAGGTCTGCGAAACCATCCAAGTGACAAGGACACAAAATTCCGATCCGCAAAATGCTGCAAACTTTGTGGCCTGTGAGTTTTCTTCTTTTCTTTCTTTCAAACTGGCGGGGTCTTTGGGTACTCCAAGGGTCAGCGCAAAGAATGAGAGGGTTTAATGCTGGAGATTATGTGTAGAATGTTTCCAGTGAAGTCTGTTTTAGTGGCCTCTCCTAACAGAGGATCCAAACGAGATAGACCAAACGCTGCCAGCATAGACTCCACCTTACTACACCAGTAAAAAGTAGAATAAGCTGGTTCTACTTGCTTTAAAACATCACTCTCATGTACAGTAAACAAATCCAGTTTGAATTACCCCACCATCTTGTTCTCCTTGTCATAGTCCTTTTGAGACCGCCGTGCCTCCAACCAGGATCACTACCAAAAGCTAGCTTGGGCTTCACCAAACGCGATTCATGGGCAAGGATCCCTCCCACCAAACCAACTTCCTGTTTTGTTTTCCTGTCCCCCAGACAAGGATCGCTACACGCAGTACTGAAAAACCCTATCGTGATTTGTTTTAGCGGTCGCTGTGTGTGTGCACTGGCTTTCTTGTTCTCCCCATCCAGGTGCTTTACTTGGGTGGGGAAATTTCATAGGTAAGTTCACCTAGCCAAGATTTTGTTGTGGAACTCTGTCCACTGCTATGATGGTGCCCGCTGTGTGCTTGCACATAGAAGAAGGCAGGCACATGAATGTTAAAGCATTTCTTGGGCTTGTGGTTTGAGATCAGGGTTACTACTTGCTAGGCAACCTACATCATCAGGAAGTCCCTGCTACTCACATAATCTAAATCCTTAATATGGAGCCAGTTCCAAGCACTCCAATAGCTCTTTGGAGGAGCAGGAGAAGAAGGTGTTGACTGTATCTCATTCTGATCTCCAGGCCATGATCGATGAAGCATTTAATGCTGCCTTGGTACAATCTGCTCTGAAACGGCAGAAAACTCCTTATGTGGAGGAGAATGAGTCCAGCTAAAAAGGAAAATGTAATCATGGGGTTCAACTTCAAGAAGTCCCTAAAACATATAAGGGGCTTGTTGGGGTTCCAGCCAAAAAACATCCAACAGATGACCTCTTTTTTCAATATAATTCTCCTCCAGCAGATGACTTGCCAGTGCATGAGATCATAGAAAATATGTTCCAAGGAATGGAAAGAAGTTGTTAAATGAGGTTTCCCTCAGTTTCTCTTTAAAAGGCATGTTCTGGAGAAATATGAGGCGAAGTATCCCCAAATACCAAAGGTGAATACTTTCCTGGCCATAATGACTAGTTCATCTTCTTTGGCATCAGAAAAAGCCTCCTTTTCAGATCACACAGATAAGACGGTGAAAGGGGTGATTAAAAGGCCATATGCATCCTTCAATTATTCTTTACGTGCTTACACCTACGCAGCATACGTCGTTCAAAGGACTTTCAGTTGTTATACGATTGTCTCCTAGATCAAAAAGATCCCACTGACATTTTGGCAAATATAGAACTTAATTCCCAATTCCTTTCAGACATCTCCTTTGATTTCCTATGGACTTCCACTACTTCAGCAGGAGAATTTATTACAGGGTGGTGCTTTTTGTGACATAAAGTTCATTTACCATTTTTGGGTGATAAGATGTCCCCCTCCATCTTATCAAAAAGGCAACAATCTTCAGTTATTTTGACCTTTTACACCTAAAAAGGCCTTTGTTTAAAAGAAATTGTGTCAAGGTTTCCAAGACAGACGTCCCTTTCAAGGCCGGGCTCAAGGTGGGGGAGCTCTGGGAGAAGGCAAGACCTGACCACAACTGTAGTCTCAAAATCAGCAACAAAAACAATGACAATCAATCTCCTATGTTGAAGGGAAGAATACATTTTTTTTAGGGCAAATGGTGAGATCTTGTAACAGACAAATGGGTTCTGAACATCGTCCACAAAGGATTTGCATTTGAGTCCCAGAAGTTATTTTGTTTTACAGCGGAGAAGAGCATTTTCAGTTTGCAGCTCTACCCTTCGGCTTCTCTTTATCGCCAAAGATTTTTACCTAAGTACTTGCTTGATGTTGCTCATCTGAATTCTTGGTGTTCAATTATTCACATATCTGGACGACTGGCTAATTATTGCCTCTTCTTTTTCTAAGGTGGAACAGCTTGCAAAACTGGTCTGTGTGACTTTGGGTTTCTTTGTTTTTCCCCTCAACAAATAAGTCACAGCTTGTTCCAGCACAACATAAGACCTTCAAAGGGGCTCTCTTCAATACAGAAGAAGCAAGAGCTTTTCTTCCAGAAGCAAGAAGAATGAACCTACTATCACAGTTACAACAACTGTTCCAGTTCAAATTAGCCTCAGCCCATCAGTGGTTGAGAATTCAAGATTTCATGGCCTCCTATACTGCAGTAGTTACGAGGGTGTCTAGCAACCTAAAATCTCAGATTCTTCATCTCCTATCTCAGTGGTCTCCATTGTCCAGTAATTACCATTCTCAGATTCCAGTTTCTCAGAACATAACCAAAGACCTCTAGTTGTGGTTACTACAGCAAAATCTTCAGAAGAGAGTACCAGTGGTAGAGCCTCTACCCCAGATCCTCACAACAGATGTGAGTCAGTGGGGTTGGGGAGCAACATTGTGGGATCAAGAGGTTCAGGTCAGCTGGTCTCTTATAGAGATCCAGAACTCCTCAAACTGGCAAGCGTTAGCGATGATTGGGAAAACCCTTTGCAACTTAGAAAATGCCCTCTCGAACAAGCCTGTAATTGTAAGGACCGACTACCAGGTCGCAGAGTCCTATGAAAGCAGGCAAGAGTGGACAAGATCCTTAATTCTAGCCACTTTGGTAAATGAGATCGGAGAGGCAGAGAGGAATCCTGTGTCGCTGAAAGCTATGTAGATTCTGTGGTCTGCCAATTTCCGGGCAGACAGCCCCAGTCGGACTTTGCCTTCCTGAATAGACTTCCATCTCAGTCAGGAAGCTGTTCAATATGTGATAAGTCATTGAGCTTTCCCAACTCTGGACCTCTTTGCATTTCCCACAAATGCTCTTCATCCTCATTTTTGCTCAAAGTCAATCTGCGAGAAATCTTCGGGAAGGGATGTTCTGTTGGTCCATCGTTTCAGGAGCTCTTATTTGCCTTCCCTCAGATTCCCCTCCTGCCGAGGGTGCTTCTGTGGATTCGGAGGGAGACGGCCCTAGTGATTCTCACTGCTCCCTTCTGGCCAAGGAGATACAACTTACCTCTTTTATCCCAGATGGCAACACATCTTCTTCTTTCCCTTCTCCTCCATCCCAAGCCTCTTCGATTTCCAGTGCTAACATTCAAACAGTTTTGTCAGTTTAGGCTTTTGGCCTGGAGATTAGAGGGCCTGGCTGCAGCGATTAGGATGCTCAAGTGAGGTAGCCTGTGGCATCTGATGTTCCAAAAACGATTCAGCTCTGAAGTCATATGCAAAACATTTGGGGATCTTCTTGTTATGGTGTAGGAAATCATGTTGTGATCCTGTATCAGGAGATCCTTGCAATATTCTGGATTTCTTAACAGAGGGGTTTTCCAAGGAATTGGCTCCCTCAACTTTAACAGCCAAAAGAGCTGCAATTAATTCTTTAAGAGGGATAGCATATGATCTGTTGCACATTGTTCTGCTAGCGAAAAAAACTTCCGAGGTCCTTTAGGGTGAAGAAGCCAAAAGTATCTAAACCTATCCCTTCCTGGGATCTTTCTGTAGTTTTGCAGGGGTTACAAAAGGAACCTTTTGAGCCATTGGACCAGGCTAAGATATCATGGGTTTCCGCTAAGGTAGCCTTCTTGGTGGCAATAACCTCTGCAATGAGGTAGGGCGAATTAACATCTCTCTTGATTTCTTACCCTTATTTGAAGTTCTTTCCTGATAGAGTGGTCCTTAGGTCAGATCCTAAGTTCAAACCAAAAGTGCAGTCTCAGTTTCACTATTCTCAGGAAATTATTCTCCCGGTTCTTCAAGACTCAGATAATGTTCCTTCATCTCTGGATGTTAAAAGAGCTATGCTGATCTATTTGGAAAGATAAAGAGAATTCAGGAGGTCTCAATCTCTTTTTCCCTCTTATGGATCGACAAAGAGAAAAAAACAGCAATGGCTACTGTCATTAGATGGGTCAAACAGGCAATTTCTCGGGCTTACATTTCCTTGGGAAAACAGCTTCCAGATAACGTTCTGGCTAGGTCGATCCAAGCCATAGCCACATCTAGGGCAAGAGTAGGAGGGGCTACTCTGGAAGAGATAGCAGTTGAAATCCTGCACAATCCCAAATACCTTTCTCTCTCATTACAGAATAGAGATGAAAATTGCTAATACTTTTGGAGTGTCTGTACTAAAATCAGCAATTAAGCAACTGTTGAATATAAGTATAATTCTCAAGCAGCATAACATTGTGTCTGTCTGCTTTCTTGGCACTGGTACATCCTCATAGGTATACTCTGGTAGTGATCCCTGCTGGAGGCTGGTTGGCCTCATAGTCACATCAGAGTTACAAGCGCTATATAAATGCAAACCTTTTCCCTTTTCTATCCTCCCCAACCCTTCTCAATCCAAATAACTGACTAACATATCCCCCACTAAAATTACTTTCAGGTTTCACCATACTAATTCAACACTAATACTTATGGGTTCCAGAGTAGCGTGCTACTTGCGCTTCAAAACCCCATCAGGGGTAGCAAGCGCTATATAAATACAAACCTCTTTCCCTCTTCTATCCCGCCACCTACCCTTCCCTACCCAAATAACTGAATAACATATCCACTACTCAAATTACTTCATATTTTACTATACTAATTTTCAACACTAATCCTTAATGGGTTCAGGAGTGGCGTGCTACTCGCCAGAAAAGCGCTTCAACACCCATCAGGGGTAACAAGTGCTATATGAATGCAAACCTTTCTTCCCTTTTTATCCCTCCGCTATCCTTCTCACTCCAAATAACTGACTAATATCCACCACTGAAATTACTTTCATATTTCACCATATTAATTCACCACTAATCCTTTATGGGCTTCCGGAGTAGCGTGCTTCAACACCCCATCAGGGGTAACAAGCGCTATATAAATACAAACCTTTTTCCTCCTCTATCCCTCTGCTATCATTCCAAATCCAAATAACTGACTAACCTATCCACCACTTAAAATGTACTTGCATGTTTCACTATACTAATGCAACACTAATCCTCTATGGGTCCCGGAGTAGCGTGCTACTCGCCGAAAAAGTGCTTCGACGCCTCATCAGGGGTAGTAAGCGCTATATAAATGCAATTACAATACAATTACAATATGTAAGGACTATGACAAGGAGGACTATTCTAAAGGTAATGAAGATTACTGCTATGTAACTGCTTCTTTATAAAAACATATGGTTTAGCGGAAGGAAAACACATACATCATTACATTCTCTACCCATGGGAGAAATAAGTGTTATAGAGTAGCTTTAACTTGAAGTGAACACACACCATGTTGTTCTTACATGATCGGCCACAGAACTCGAGCAAACGGGAAGGAAGAGATTTTCAGGACAATAGAGCTTGGGCAGATTGTCAGGAAGAATTCATCAGAAGCAGTGGGAAGGGAAGAGTTGCAATGGAAAGCATGGGCAGACCTATTGTAGGAGAGGAGAAGCAAGACATGCCATGAGACCAGCTCTTGACAGAAGTAGGCCGGCCTATGAGAGTTAGAGAAATACAAAGATGGTTTGTACCTATTGCTGACACCTGTCTCTGACGGGGCCATTCCGAGAACAGAACAGCAGTGTTCTATGACCTGAACGGAGTTGGTAACTGCACTGTACCAGGAATAAGCCTTCCTTCTGCACACACTGCCCTCTGGATCCCTGAACATCTCAATTAATATTGAAAAAACTGTGCACTTTGCCCGGATTAGATTCCATATGAATCAACCAATCAGCAACAAGTAGCAAAAGAATGAATCATCAGCTCTAGATGTACATTTCTATCCGTTGCTAATGGCACCCACTATGTAAAACAGGTCCCATCAGCTCAAAGCCGTTGTGGGCATCTCCCGATTGTCTTGAGGAGCAATCATTATAAACAAAGCTTCTACCATGAAGTAGACCATAGAAGAAAACACGGGTTCATTCTTTACCTCTTTCTTCATAGAATGAGGGTGACTGATTACAAAGGGACCTCTCAAGTATCAAGCAGACTACCAACTGCCCTATATTATAATTATATCTATTGCTTATTAACCGGGCCCCAAAGATTCCTTTTTTGATTTAATCATAGTAAACTTCGAGGATAGTTTACAGTTGTTCACGGAATTCTTTCTTTCAGGTCTCTCGGGCCTTATGATGGTGCTCCTTGCAAGACTGCAAACTACAAGCCAGCAGTAGCTACACATGTCTGCTTTCATGATCAGGTAGGTATCCTCCTAAGCCAGAGCCTCTGGGGCCTCCAAAGAGATGCATGGGATGCAAAGTATAAGAGTGATTTTTTCCTTTTGAGGATTAGCATGAACCCCCCTTCTCTGGAGATTTGGATAATTACCTCTAGAGTCAGGAGGTGGAGTAAATTTTAGTCTCCAGGATAATTACATTTTTGCCTTTTATTTTTAGGCAAGAGGATCAAAAATGCTTGGTGCAGTGTGCATGTGACATCCTGCCCCTAATTGTTTCATTATGACCAGTTCCATAGGTTTGGTTTTCTGGTCCAAGAGATCCTCTTTGCTATGTGTCCCCTGAGAGCGGGAAGTGCTCTATGTTTTTTTTAATGTTCTCACCCAACAGAGAATAAGACTCTGGTGGATGGAGATGGTACACAAGCAGAGTGGCATGTACCACCCCCATGACCAGGCCAGACTAACGGTTGTTGGCAACTGAGAAATATTTGTAGGACACTGCCTTATTACCTTCATCCAAGCATACTAGCTTTCCTTGTGCAAACCCATGTACTGTGTCATGACTGGGCATCGATTCCTCTGTACCCCTCGTTGCATGTGGTGTGCACAAGAGTGGATGGGCCCTTGAGAGGTGAGATACCATGATTGGGTCCCCCTGTACGTATGTATCCCTGAAGGGTCTAGGATGCTCCAAGGGTTTAGCGGTAGCAGATTTGCTTGCCAGTCCCCCTGAACAGCTCTCCTTTACCTGCTCCCCGTAGAAATCATTGTAAAACCAAGTGCACACGTCTGATTTTGAATTCACTTCCACTTGAATGGAGTAGGAAATCCTTTGTACTTGTCAGACCTTGATGTGGCCAGCTCCAGCAAGTCAGCTTGTGGCCTGAGATAGGAAAAACATGAACAAAGACTGAATCCAAATGTGGGGCCAAAGATTGTACACCTACAACAAAGACACTATTCCTTTGTATAAATGTGTATAACAATTATGTTTATAAATATATAGATATTTGTTAGATCTGCTTAACAAATATACATTTACTTATGGTTATATTGTTCTATGTTTAACATGTATAGGCCACTGCATAAATACGTAATTGTTATCATAACTATTAATCTACAATTGCTTCACTATTGAATTATTAAAAGGAAAAAATAAATTAAAAACAAATTAGCTTAAAGTACAGTAACACATTAAAGTCTGAGTTTATTAAATACAACTTAAATCTAGATATATGACCTTCCTTATATATATATATTTTTTTTTTACGTTCGGGCTCCTTCTGCCTTCCCCCGCCCTCTGCAGAGGATCGCTTAAAGCCGGCGGAGCACGCCGGACATAATTTCTTTCCAAAAGCACAAGTAAAGCGATCACTCAGAGATTTAGCAAACCCCAGTGCTGTGCGAGCGAAACGCGTAACCTGGAATAAAATCTACCACTGGGGTTTGCTAAATCTCTGAGTGATCGCTTTACTTGTGCTTTTGGAAAGATATATATATATATATATACATATACAACAACAGTTAGCCCACAAAATGGAAGAGGCCACCAGCAGATCAATGTTTCGTGAATTTATTAATGGCACCTTGCAAGCATTCAGCTTTGAGGAAACAAGCATCCATATAATCTGGCCAAACACATTTCAGGAACTTCATCCTTTCGTCAGTGGCACATCACGCTGAATAGAAAAACAATGTTCAGCCGTACACCTGTATTTGAAGCTGAACATTGTTTTTCCATTCAGCGTGATGTGCCACTGAGGCATTTTGTGGGCTAACTGTTGTTGGATATATATACATATATATATATATTTCTGTTAACCAATCTGCCCCAGCATTGAAAGGGCACTCGACGGCGTCCCTTTACCCTCAGGTATGTCTTAGCCTCTGCAGCTCGATCTTCACCTGCCCTTGCTTTTATCATGTCGCCGACGCGTTTCGAGGCTAGAACCCCTCTTCTTCATGGGCTTTTGACAAAAGAGGCATTGATATGTCACTTCCATTTGCACTTTTATTAACAGACACACCCCAGTGGGCTTTGGCTTGGTGCAATTATTGTAATCACGGCATTCTGGGACTCGTAGTTCCTGGAAGTGAAAAAATATAATCCTTTAGTAGGCTCAATGTCAGTTTTTGAAATTAAAAAGCATTTTTACACCCACTGCTCCCCCACCCTTCAGAAGCTTAGGGGGTATTGGGTGAGAGATGTAGGTCCCATGGATGAGGAGGATTGGAACGAGGCCCTGGCGTCCCCACGCGGGGCGGCCATAGCAGTTCGTTTCCGATTGGTTCAATTCAAATTCCTACATAGGGTCTACTACACGCGAACGCGACTATGGAAGGCAGGGCTGATAGCCTCCCCGGTGTGTCTGCGGTGTACTCAAGAGGAGGGCACACTGCTACATACAATATGGAACTGCCTGTCCCTAGACCGGTTCTGGAGGGGGGTATTTGATTGCCTGGCTGAAGTGTTGGGATGGGAGCTCCCTCGCACACCGCGCTTGGCTCTGCTGCACATTGTGGAGGGGGTAGGGGAAACATCTACAAAAGGCATTTAATGCTCCTTGGCTTTACCCTGGCCAAAAGGGATATCGCCAGGGCATGGAAGGCTACGCGGCCCCCTCGGTTACAGCTTGGAAGAATGGCCTAGATTTTTGCATGGGGCTGGAGAAACCCATATTTGTTGCCAGGGGCTGTCCACGCAAACACTACAAGATATGGAAAAGATGGGCAGATTTTCGGGGCTATGGCTGGAACCAGTGCCGGACTCTGCGGATTCCCGCCCAGCGTAGTCTCTTGCTGGGATACTGAGCGGGGAGGAGCCTCCTGGGTGGAACCGGGATACAGGGATGCCTTTGCTCGGAGACCCGGCCTGAGCCGGACTGTGAGGACCAGACGTGATCCCGGGGGGTGGGGCGAGGGTGGGGGGGTTGGGATATGTAATTTTCAGTTATACATACATGCTTCTATATATTTCGCAAATGTCAAATCCAGTGGAATCGCTTCCTTATTGTTGTTTGATTGGGCGGCTGGCTCTGGTGTGCAGGGTACCGCATAATCTGTGCAAATTTGACGAATAAAAATTGTCTTTAAAAAAAAAAAAGCATTTTTACATCCTTAGTAGATAGGCAGGGTCAGTGCGGGCTTGTATATGCAAGACACGCCGTGCTTAACAGAGAGAATGTGTTCCTCTCCTCAGCCTTTCACTTTACAGGAAATGTTGCTCCTTTCCACGGCGGGCCGCCGTGTAGAATTTCTGTTAACCAATCTGCCCCAGCATTGAAAGGGCACTCAACAGCGTCCCTTTACCCTCAGGTATGTCTTAGCCTCTGCAGCTCGCTCTTCACCTGCCCTTGCTTTTATCATGTCGCCGACACGTTTCGAGGCTAGAACGCCTCTTCTTCATGGGCTTTAGACAAAACAGGCATTGATATGTCACTTCCATTTGCGCTTTTATTAACAGACACGCCCCAGTGGGCTTTATTGATGGAGCAAGGACTCACAATGAGACTTGCTCGAAAGCAATCTTCTCACAGTATTAATTAATTTGTACTAAAACCTGTAATGTCTTTATTAATAATGTGCAAACACAACATTTTTATCTATAAGATGCTTGCCTATGTGTTTTCCACTAATAAGTAATCCTTGTCTAATCCAAAATGGCCGCTAAAGCGCGGGAACTCTACTGCGCATGTGTCAACCATGTCACGTGGTATGACGTCTTTCTTTGCTTGGAGGGAATCTTTTGCTTCTGCGCAGTGTATGCTAAAATGGCCGCTTAATGTTCTCACATGTTAAAGCTTTCGCATTGCTGCAATTAATAATGTGGTATTCTAACGCTACTAATGCGGGATAGACATTTATAATTAAATGGGATTAGGGTAGAAGTAGGAGGTATACAGTGAAACATTTATTTTTGATTTTAATGTTTCTTCTTTTATTTTCTATTAGTTCGTAAAATGGGCCTGGGTTGACTAAATGGCAGCTCAAGAAACCATGTGGTTTGCGCATGCGCCCTGAAAACTAACAAAGGAAAGCGATGAAGTCAACTTGGAAGATGTCCAAGGACATGACCCGCTGATCACCTTCACAGTTCATTCGAGATGTCCTACAAATTGATACATTTTGTATACACTTTGTATTAAAAATTGTCGTGAGACGGGTGGGAAATAAAGCAAATGTATTAATTGAGAGGGGCGGTATTTTAAAACAATGGGCTTAAGAAAATTGAACTAAATTGACATGGTGTGAGGATCAACCCCGTCCCTGTCCAATCAGAAATAGTGGGCCCATAATATTGAAACATTAATGGGAGGTACATGGGCATAGAAGGGTATATTAGATATAGAATTAGCTAATTAGTTAGCTTAGGAGGAGCAGCTTAGGAGCGCAGAGAGAGCTGGAGGCACTTAGGCTCAGATGCTGCCATAGAAGAGAGCTGATCGATTACAGACTGAACTGCTGTCCAAAGAAGTCCTGAGGTGGGGGCGGCGGACTCTATTAGAAGAAGACACGGAAGAATCGAGGAGGAACGAAGTGTCAGAGAGGGGAACGATGCAGGCGTCCTTGGTAGAGAGGTCACCTATTCTGTCCTGAACCTGGTCCGGAGGTCTTGGTCTTCATCCTTCTTAGGACCCATCTTTCCAACTCCTTGGCCAAGGGGTTTGGTTTTCACACCTTTAGGTAACTATAAATGTGTAATCTTTAGCTGTACTGCTGTCTCTATCTTCTCCTTTCTGAGGGACTGTCATTTGTGATTAATAGGTGATTATATAGTAAGCTTCCTCCTTCATATGCGATTAAGTATTATGTCATTTGTAATTTACTCTGCTAAAGAATTTAGATAAACATTTTAAAACTTCCTGAGTCAGTGGTTATTTCAGGTGGTTAATGAAATTATGTATTGTATGATCTCATTTCCACCCCAATTATCAAAGGTCCATTGGTAAGTCATTACTCTTCAATCAGAAAGGGTAATTGGTAGCAGGGATTTGATAAAGAGTACAACTGATTCCCACCAGCGGTGATTATTAGTTAGCATGAATGAATGGGCCCAGGTGAGTATTTTGTGTATGAATGCTTGTTGCTAGTAACCCGCTGGATCAGTTTTCTGGCTATCAGAGGATGGTTATACTTTGTTAATTGGGTATTGAGAATTTTATTTTTATGAACTAACATCCGTTTTAAAAAGTTTTGTTTTATGTTGTCTAGAAATCCCCAGGGAATTTGAATAGCGGATGGTAAGTGGAAGCCATACTGCAGTGAGGTTATCTGTCAGGCAGAAATAGTACTGAAAAGTTAAGCAGGGCTATCAGTACTTGTTAGGGACTCTGTGTGTGTGAGTGACAGCAAAGGAATACGCTGATGAAAATTTGATGTTATATCACCTAGAAAGGGTAACATTGAAGTAGTAGCAGATATTTCTGAAGCTTACGTGAAGAGTAAACGGAAGGGTTTTACTCGTAGTGTATGTCTAGTAAACGGAAGGGTTTTACTACGTGTGAGAAATCTATCCTTTTTCAATTTAGGGAAACTGACAAGATAGCCAATGTTTTTATGTTGTTATTAAAATTTAATAAGAAGCATTGAGAAAATAAAGTCTTGCATATGATTTTTGTAAAGGGAGGGTCAGCTGGCGGAGTAGAGCTGACGTCACAAACGCCGCGCTGGGATTGGTTGAAACAGCGGGCGTGGAGCGAGCTTGTAAAGGAGGGGTCAGTAGTCAGGAGTAATACTGACGTCACAGGTGCCGCGCTGGGATTGGTCGACACAGCGAGGGACGGAGAAGCGCAGATTGTAAAGGAGGGGTCGTCAGAGAGGGTGAACAGACGTCACAGAGAAGCCGCGTTAGGATTGGCCCCGAGACAAATGTTAGCTGGAATTTGATTGGTTGTCAGCATAGAAGTCGAAATCTTAGTGGACAGTGTAGACTACATGTGGAAACGCGATCCGACTTTAATAGGAACATGTCCAGACAGGAGATTCCTAGGTTTTGCAGAATATAATTCAATAAACAGATATTTACCAAAAATGTACGGAGAAAAAAGAAAAATGTCATTCTTACAAAAGATGAAGAATTATTTTAAGAAGGATAAGCCAATCAAAACTAGGGAAGGAATTATCATTCCACCAGCAAAAACGCCCGCCTCATTCATGATGATGGAGAGGGGTTATCATACTTGTGTATGGTTAGAAAATTGGATAGAATATACAAAAGATGACCGAATATTAGCTTTCCCAGAAAATGGTACTTTCAGTGGGAGAATTCTTCAAAATTTAAGAATGAGAATGAATGAATTAGTACCCAGACCAAGATTAACGCAATATGAAGCCCTAGAAGAATGGGAAACAGAGGCATTTGAACGTGATAGACCTAGAAGCAATAGGGGTTATAGGGGATTTTTCCCTAGACACCAAAATGAGACACGAGAAAGTCAGATGAAACAGTGGAGACGAGCGATGCTTACCGAGGGTTTGTATCCAGTATTCATGGCAGATGAGCCATTAGGGAGCAAATGCAAAGAAAAGACTAAACATATGACAGGGTTTGGAGAATCCGAAGATGAATTTATGGAAGAAATATTAAAGAACCCTCCACCATACCAGGAAGGGTTGGGTGGATGTTTCCCAAGTGCACCAATTTTGAGAACACCATTGGTACCTCAAGTACTGCATAATACACCAGATAATAGGGTACTTCAGGATAAGGAAAGAGAGGCTTTAGACAGAAACAGAGCAGAATTGATACAGAAAATAACACAGTTGAATGTACATCCTGATTCCCTGACCATACCTGTAACCATTGGTCCCGTGGTCCCTTTATATGGTGACAAAGTAAGTTGCCCGAAGCCTTTAGCTATGCCTACACCTGTGGATATTCCTAAACATGAAGCTGTAATAATGGATGACCATATCAGCGATTGTGAATCTATGATTTCACTAATGGATTTGCCTATTCGAGAATCCACAAATAGCACCCCTAGAAGAGTCACACCTGGTTGCTCAAAGGATGTAAATATAATAACATCTTCAGGAACTAAAAGTGCAACAGTAGTTACTCCAGAAGACTTACAAAGATGGGCACAAGGAATAGACAGACAAAGTTCACCCACAAAGATTTTGGACATTTATAAATTAAAAGTCGAGTTAGAAGAAATGATAGCAGGCAATGTAGGAGTAGATCGTTTAAATACCTATAGTGAAGAAGAACTATTGTTCGTATGTAGGAGCATAACTAGAAATGTGAAAATATTCCAAGAAAAGTTAACAGATTTGGCTTCAGAGATGGGAATTGAAATAAGGAAGTCAAAAGTGTTGCAGAGACCATACAGAGCAGAATTTACTGACAAAGATTTAGAAAATATGAATACATCTGGTAGAAAGTTACAAGTTAAAGAATTAATGTCAGTATTACAGGAATGGGGAGAATTGGATAAATGGAAAACTAGATGGACAAAGAAAAAGGAAGAAGCACGTTCCAATAGTATGACATCTGAGTATTTATTGAAGGAAACAGGAAAGGTAGAACAGATGTACCCGATGCGGGAGGTTCCAGGAGGAGGTTATGTTCATGTCCCATAGAGCAGGCAAGACATTTTGTCATTTACAAATGATTTTCCAAAATTGAGAGAAAAACCAATTGAATGGTACAAGCAGGTTGAGAGGTTTGTGAAAGTTTCAAAGGTTTTGTTAAAGGACCTAGATGGTTTGTTTGACATAGTGGTACCTGCCGATTTATGGACAGACTGTAAAATTACAATCGACTGGCCTAGTGAAGAGTATCCTAGAGATCCAAAGACAGGTGCCCCATCTAATGATGTGATGAAAAAGTATCACCAGGTAATAACTTATTTGAAAGGGAAAATACCACCAAAAGAAACAGATTGGGTGAAAATAGACAGAACTACCCAAGAAGCAAATGAATCGGTACATGCCTATTATGAACGTCTATTACAGGTGTTCAAACAGTACAGCGGTTTTGAAGATATTGGAGACAAAAATATGAGTCAGTTTGTCTATCGATTCGTTTATGGTCTAAAACCAGAGATTTGTCAGATGATTAAGCAACACATGTTATGCTGGCAGGGAAAGCCTATTGATGAAATTTTAAAATATGCTAAATATTGTGGAGATGACATTGAAGACAGGCACAAGAAACTACAAGAAAAAGTGATGTGGGCTCAAGTGAAAATGGCTGAGCGACACGGAATTAATTTAGATAATCCAACAGAAAGTCAGGGAAAAGAATCTGGAACGAATGGTGACACAGGGAATGGTGGAAAGGTAAGAGGACGAATGAGTAGAGAAGAGGCTAAAAAGAAATTTCCTTGTCATGGATGCGGAAAATTGGGACATTGGAAGAACGAATGTAAAAAGATTCAAAATAATAATGGCCCAAATCATAATTTAAATCCACAGACGCAGAATGACTCACAGCAGGGTGTAAATCCTCAGAGTCAGTTGCCACCTGCCCCTATACAGGGTAATGTAAGCAGAACAAAGCACGGTACAGACGTCGGATATCAAGGAGGAAGTGGTAAGAATGAATATGTAACTTCACAGTTTCTTTTACAGGATGATTTTAATCCATATGATTATCAATGACAGTGCCTAAGAGAGGGGGAGAAGGAGTGCGTACTTGGCGCATCCTTGCCGGTAGATCAGTCAGGTCCATATGTTGAAGGGAAAGTAAAAGGTAATGATATCACCTTTCTTTTGGACACTGGTGCTACCCGTTCTACTGTAAGAACAGCAGACATCCCAGACCTCCCTCTCTCTGGAGAAGCTATCCAAGTTGTAGGTGTAGCAAATCAAAAGATTAGAACACCCCTTACTGAGCCCATGGAAGTAAGAATAGGAAACTTCTGAGAAATGCACCAATTTGTGGTGTGTGATTCCAGTCCAGTAAATTTACTGGGCAGAGACTTACTGTGCAAAATGAATTGCACTATTTTTTGCACACCGGATGGTGTTGCAATACAGACCCCGGATGAAGATCATGTTTACAAATTCATGATAGCCAAGCAAGGTACGGAAGTAGATGAGATGTTCTCCTTGATAACCAAAGATGAATTACCAGAAGAGTTAAGAACTACAGTGAGCTCTAAGGTATGGGATTTTACTGGGAAAGAAGTAGGTCTCATGGCAAAAATAGACCCAGTGAAGATCACTGTAAAAGAAGGCGCAATTTTCCCAAATACCAGACAGTACAAAATGAGTGCAGAAGTAAAAGCAGGAGTGTGGCGGAGCGCCGCCTGAGGACTCCTCCTCCAGGGCTTCCGACATCGGAGAGATGCCGCCTTACCTGTCACCATGTCCCCTCCTCTTTTTCCAGAGCCCGGCGAGTGCAGCACGCTGTCCCTTTAATGGGGGGTTGTCCCTGGTCTCCCCGGCCGATCACGTGGTCAGGTCAGCTGGTGTAACGGGCAGTGAAGAGGAAGTGAGGAAGGACTCGGAAGGAGAACCACGGACTGGGGTGAGAGCAGTGGAGACGCCGGAACCGGGACTCCAGACCTTTCACATAGGACCGGGACTGGGAGGACTTCGATGCGACGTGGAAGCAGGAGGGAAGCCGAGGACGAGGACCGAGCAGGAAGAGGAGAGGGTGCCGACGGAGACGCCGCCTCCACGAAGCAAGGAAAGAGGGGAACCGGACCCAATCCGGCAACACGTGGAAGCCCGCCACGGCCCAGGAGGGTCGTGGCTTAAAAAGGTACGGGACCAGCTGGGGGCCGCGTGGGAGAAAGGGAAGCCGGGTGGAAGGGACGGCTAGCCTGACAGCCTGCGGTACCTGAGTAGTGCTTGTACCACCAAACGAGAGCGCGATAGGGCGTCACTGGTGTCGGTCGGGTGTTTGTTCCTTCACTCCCTTTCCCCTAGTTGTCACCACAATACCACAACGTGTCCCTCACGAGCCTTTCTGTTTTCTTTTGGGGTTACCTGCCTGGATACTGAGGAAGGACCCAGGAAGCAGACACCGGCGAAGCTCCTTTGTGCTGCCTGAACAAGGACTGGCCCATCACCCCACTCTCTGAAGGAAGAGAGGATGAACATTTATGTTGTCCTAAATCCGTTATACCCCCTGTGAGAATGCAACTAATAAACCACTGCCTTCTCTACTCAGTCCCTGTCTCCTTGCCTCCATCACCTCTGGGCCACACATGGTGTCAGAAGTGGGATCGTAACGCCTCCAGAAACGATGGAAAACCTTATACAGCAGCTCATACGCGGCCAGGAGAAGCTGGAGTGGGCCGTGGAGAAGCAGATGGCTTCAGCCCAGGCCGATAGGGAACTTTTTAAGGATACAATGACCAACCAGGCGGAAAGGCTAGAAGGGGTTGCGGACGACCGCCTACAGCTGACCGCCCAACTACAGAACCGTGCCGGGTCAGGCCCCCATATTTCGCTACAGAAATATGGTGCTGGGGAGGATCCAGATGCGTTCCTCCTCAACTTCGAGAGGGCAGCCCGCGCAGCGGGATGGCCAGAGGCCAAATGGCCCTTCTTCTTAGCTCCCCTCCTTACCGGGGAAGCACAAGCAGCATACCAGGTGGCCAACGCCACTGGACACACCCCGTACTCGGAAATCAAGGACGTCATCCTAGACCATCTTGGCATGGATGCTGAGGCCTACCGGGTTTGGTTTAGAAAGGAGAGAGGCACAGCAGCAGACAACCCGAAGACCCTGTACTACAAGCTCAAGTCAGCAGCAGAAAAATGGTTAAAACCCCAAACGAGCACCAAGGAGGAAATCATGTCCCTGATCCTCCTGGAACAATTCCTAGAAGCCTTACCTTACCCAATACAGCGTTGGCTTAAACAACATACACGGTTGACAGGCGAACAAGCCATAGAGATGGCCACCTCCTTTTACAGGGCACAACCGCGCTCCCAGCCATGGGACGCGGACAAGCCCATACGCCCTTCCCCATCTCCACTAAAACCCGAAAGGAAATCAATGAAGACCGGTATGGAACCCCTGAAAGTGCGGCAGTTCCGGCCAGACCCCATACCTGTGAGAGGACCACAATGCTTCGAATGTGGCGACTGGGGTCACATCGCCAGAAATTGTCCCAAAAGGAAAGCTGTTGAAGATCCAATGGACATCGGGTGCCTTCCACGATCCATCCTATACTCCGAGGAAATGGGACCGAGTTTCCATGTAAGTGTACTAGTGGGGGGGGTACCTGCAAGAGCCCTATTAGACTCAGGTTGTGGCCAATCAGTTATCCGCCAGTCCCTTGTACCACCTTCTAACGTTAACCCAAAGCGAGAGGTACCTATTCGGTGTGTACATGGGGATGTACGGCATTACCCTATGATGTCCCTTCCTATCTCCCTTCCAAATGGGGTGGTTCTTGAGGCGAACCTAGGGGTTCTTCCTGCCCTTCCTGAAGAGTTAATACTGGGTCGGGACAACCCATCTTTTCTTAATCTCCTGAAAAGTAGTCTTGACGATAGGGGATTCCCCCCCTCTCCATGGCCAACTCTCCTCACCCAGGCTCCCTGGCTCTCAGACAAGAGCTTCCTTTATGCCCAGCACAATGACCCCACTCTTCAACCCGCATGGGATCACGCTAGACAATTCCCCACATCCCCGAGATCAGTGTATCCCCTATTCCTCATCAAGAAAGACCTACTCTACAGAGTCGCTAAAAAGGGGGAAACACCTCAACTAGTCATTCCTCAGGCGTTCAGAGACCAGGTGCTTTTCTTTGCGCACTCTCACCTCCTGGCAGGCCATAGAGGCGCGCAGAAGACCATAGAAATATTGTTGCGTTTTTTCTATTGGCCTGGTATATTCGCGCATGTTACTCGGTTTTGTCAGGAGTGTGAGATATGCCAAAAGGGGAACCCATATAAACCTCCTCCAGTGCCATTACAACCCCTCCCTATCATTGGGGCCCCCTTCGAGAGGATAGGCATGGACCTTATAGGGCCCCTTCCCCGGACCAAGAAAGGGAACCTCTATGCTTTGGTGGTGGTGGACTATGCCACGCGCTACCCAGAAGCTTTTCCCTTGCGTGCTCCCACCAGTCAAAACATCAGCGATAGGCTCCTGGAAATGTTCTCTCGAGTGGGGTTCCCACGTGAGATTCTCACAGATCAAGGTACCCCATTCGTCTCCAAGGTCATGCACGAGGTATGTAAGGCCCTGGACATTTCACACATAAAGACGTCAGTGTACCACCCCCAGACGGATGGCCTTTGTGAGCGGTATAACGCCACCCTAAAGCTTACCTTGAAAAAACTGTTGAAGGTAGAGGGGAAAGAATGGGACAAGCTCCTCCCACTTGCCCTATACGTTGTTAGAAGCCAAACCCAGTCAAGCTTAGGGTGTTCTCCCTTTCAGTTGTTATATGGTCGGGAGCCCCGTAGTCTCCTTGAAATTACAAAAGAATACTGGGAACACGAAAAAGAGGAGGAGACAAGGTCCTTCCTTGAATATACGCAGGACTTAAGTACTCGCCTACAGAAATTGCGAGAGTTCGCGGATGCAAACCTGGAGAGGGCCCAGATCAAACAGCAGACCTATTATAACAAAGGGAAGAGATGGCGCCATTTGGTTGTAGGGGATTGGGTGCTAGTCCTCACCCCCTCTAGCATACCCAAAATAAAGACAGGGTGGCAGGGCCCCTTCAGGATTACACAGAAGATCGGACTCACATCATACCAGGTACAGGTCACCCCCAAGAGAACCCAGTTATATCACATCAACTTGTTGAAGAAATGGCTGGGTCCTCCTCCCAAGGTCCTACACGTCGTGCAACCCCCAAGAGGAGAAGAAAGTACTTTATCCCTTCTCACAGTCAATCCGGACCTCACAGAAGAGCAGCAGAGAACCCTACAGTCCACACTCATCCCGTATGCTTCCTTGTTCTCTGACCTTCCTGGTCATACCACTATGGCCGAACATTCCATACCGACCCAGCCTGGCCGGGTCGTAAAACAGAAACCCTACCGTATCCCGGCGGCCAGACGAGACGCCATCGAGAAAGAGGTCCAAAGCATGCTGGCCTTAGGGGTCATACGGTCATCTCGGAGCGAGTGGTCCTCGCCGATCGTATTGGTTCCGAAACCGGACGGGTCCGTCCGGTTTTGCATTGATTTCAGGGCCGTGAATGCGATCTCTAAGTGCGACTCCTACCCCCTCCCACGTGTGGACGAACTGATAGAGAGGCTTGGTGACGCGCAGTATATAACAACCCTTGATCTGACAAAGGGATATTGGCAGGTGCCTCTGAGACCAGGTGACCAAGAAAAAACGGCTTTTCCACCCCTTCGGGACTGTTCGAGTTCACCGTTTTACCGTTTGGGTTACATGGGGCACCTGCCACATTCCAGCGTCTCATGGACGGCGTACTGGCGAAACACCAAGCCTACTCATCGGCATACATAGATGATATCGTTATCTACAGCCCCACGTGGGACTCCCATCTCCACCACTGTCATTGCGTTCTCCAGGCTCTCAGAGATGCTGGACTCCATATAAACGCTAGAAAGTCAAGAGCCGGCTTTCAGAAAGTGAAATACCTAGGGTATGTACTAGGCAATGGGCACATTACACCGCAGGAAGAAAAGGTAAAGGCGATTTGCCAGGCCCCTTTCCCCACTACGAAGAAGGAAGTGAGGGCCTTTCTTGGCCTTCTTGGCTATTATCGTCGATTCATTCCCCAGTATTCCGAGGTGTCCTCCCCTCTCACTGACCTCCTCAAAAAGAATGTAAAACCCGCACACCTCTTGCATCCCCCTCCTGAAGCCCTGCAGGCCTTCCAGAACCTTAAGACAGCCATCACCTCAGGTCCCATCCTCCGGTCCCCTGATTACACTAGGCCCTTTGTGCTCCAAACCGATGCATCCGAGAACGGGTTGGGGGCGGTCCTGTCTCAGGTCTCAATTGAGGGAGTAGAGCACCCCGTCCTTTTTCTCAGCCGTAAGTTGTTTCCCAGGGAACGTCACTACCCCATTATAGAAAAGGAATGCCTCACTATTAGATGGGCAGTGGACAAGTTAAGGTACTACCTGGAGGGATCCCATTTCCTCCTGTATACGGATCATGCCCCGCTCCTTTGGATGAGTCGGAACAAGGGAAACAACCAGAGGGTCCTTCGCTGGTTCCTGGCTCTTCAGCCCTTCTCTTTCGAGGTTCGTCACCGCAAGGGGTCTGACAACGGCAACGCCGACTTTCTTTCTCGGCTCCCCCTGTTCCCCGATCGTGAACAGGCTGGGGTGGGGGTGTGTGGCGGAGCGCCGCCTGAGGACTCTTCCTCCAGGGCTTCCGACATCGGAGAGATGCCGCCTTACCTGTCACCATGTCCCCTCCTCTTTTTCCAGAGCCCGGCGAGTGCAGCACGCTGTCCCTTTAATGCGGGGTTGTCCCTGGTCTCCCCGGCCGATCACGTGGTCAGGTCAGCTGGTGTAACGGGCAGTGAAGAGGAAGTGAGGAAGGACTCGGAAGGAGAACCACGGACTGGGGTGAGAGCAGTGGAGACGCCGGAACCGGGACTCCAGACCTTTCACATAGGACCGGGACTGGGAGGACTTCGAGTGCGACGTGGAAGCAGGAGGGAAGCCGAGGACGAGGACCGAGCAGGAAGAGGAGAGGGTGCCGACGGAGACGCCGCCTCCACGAAGCAAGGAAAGAGGGGAACCGGACCCAATCCGGCAACACGTGGAAGCCCGCCACGGCCCAGGAGGGTCGTGGCTTAAAAGGTACGGGACCAGCTGGGGGCCGCGTGGGAGAAAGGGAAGCCGGGTGGAAGGGACGGCTAGCCTGACAGCCTGCGGTACCTGAGTAGTGCTTGTACCACCAAACGAGAGCGCGATAGGGCGTCACTGGTGTCGGTCGGGTGTTTGTTCCTTCACTCCCTTTCCCCTAGTTGTCACCACAATACCACAACGTGTCCCTCACGAGCCTTTCTGTTTTCTTTTGGGGTTACCTGCCTGGATACTGAGGAAGGACCCAGGAAGCAGACACCGGCGAAGCTCCTTTGTGCTGCCTGAACAAGGACTGGCCCATCACCCCACTCTCTGAAGGAAGAGAGGATGAACATTTATGTTGTCCTAAATCCGTTATACCCCCTGTGAGAACGCAACTAATAAACCACTGCCTTCTCTACTCAGTCCCTGTCTCCTTGCCTCCATCACCTCTGGGCCACAAGGAGTTACTGAGGAAATTGGCAGAATGGTGAAACAAGGCATATTAAAAGAAGTCATGAGTAGCCCTTGAAATTCGCCAATTATGTGTTTGAAAAAGCCTAGTGGAAAATATAGGATCGTTCAGGATTTGCGGAAAATTAATAAAATTGTGGTACCTTGTTGTCCTATAGTACCAAATCCTGCAGTGATCCTATACCAGATACCATGGAATGCAGAATGGTTTACTGTAATTGATCTGTGCCAAGCATTTTTCTCATTTCCATTGCATCCAGATAGTCAATATCTGTTTTCGTTTAAATTTGAAAACCATGTTTATGTGTGGAATCGTGTTCCTCAGGGGTACACAGAAAGTCCCTCCATTTTTAATCAAATACTGAAAAGGTGCTTAGAAAAATTAGTAATGCCTAGGAACTCAGTCTTGGTGCAATATATAGACGACTTGTTAGTCGCATCAAGAACTCATGACGATTGTGTCGCCGACTCAATTGCATTATTAAATCATTTGGCTGAGGAAGGACACAAAGTGTCACCTGAGAAATTACAATTTTGTACAACAGCAGTTAAGTATTTGGGACACCAAATTGAAAGTGGAAAGAGAAGAATAACGTCTGAGAGAATAAAAATAATTAAGCAAATGAAAATGCCAGTAACACAAAGAGAGGTGAGAATGTTTCTAGGGATAGTAGGATACTGTCGACAATGGATTATAGGGTTTTCACTACTAGCAAAGCCTTTGATTCAGTTAACCAAAAAGAAAGCAAAGGATCCAGTTGAATGGGATGATGAAAGTGCCAGTGCATTTGTAAAATTAAGAAATGCTTTGTGTGAGGCACCTGCCTTGGGCTTGCCTGACTATACAAAAGAATTCACACTGTTTTGCTATGAAAGAGAAAGTTGTGCACTTTCAGTCCTAACCCAAAGACATGGACTAGACAGGTATCCTATAGCATATTTTTCTGCTACATTGGACACAGTGGCTGCAGCATTGCCAGGCTGCTTAAAAGCAGTAGCTGCTACCTTTATGAGCATTGAACAAAGTGAGTCAATAGTAATGGGACATCCTGTCAAGGTGTTCGTCCCACATGCAGTTGTAATCCTGTTGACAAGAACTAGAACTCAGCATCTCACACCTAGTCGGATGACAAGATATGAGCGAATAATTCTAGGAGCTGAAAATGTGATCATAGCTAGGTGCACAATTGTAAATCCTGCTACATTATTACCAGATCCATATTGTGAAGAAGTCCAGGACGACACAGAACATGACTCTTTGCAAGTCACAGAGTACCAAACCGCGTCCTGACATACAGGAAATGCCCCTGAAGAACCCAGATAGGGAGCTGTTTGTGGACGGCTCATGCCTAAGGCATGAGGATGGCAAATTGAGTGCAGCCTATGCTGTATGTGAACTTTCTGGAATAGTCGAAGCATCCTATTTACCAGGAGTCAAATCTGCACAAGTAGCTGAATTAATTGCTTTGATCAAAGCCTCCAAAATTGGAAAAAATTTAAAAGTAACCATATTTACGGACAGTCAATATGGGTACAGGGTTGTGCATGATTTTGGCCAACTGTGGATGCAGAGGGATTTCATGACTTCTTCAGGATCCCCAATCAAAAATGGGCAGTTTGTAAAGGAATTATTGGAGGCAATACAATCACCAAAAGAATTGGCAGTGGTGAAATGTAGCCGCACACCAGTCAGGAGATGACTGGGTGGTAGCCGGTAACAGATACGCAGACCTAATTGCTCAACACTGTGCCAGAAACAGATTGGCAGTAAACAGAAAAGTCGAAAGGATGGGAATCAGCTGCCAACGTATGCTATGTTCAACACCTGAAACATGGAATGATATGAGACGATTGCAAGATGATGCTGAGGAGAATGAAAGGGATGTTTGGATAAAAATAGGGTGTATACGAAGAACAGATGATGACGTGTGGGTTTATTCAGATGGCAGACCAGTCATGCCTGATTGCCTGATTTCACAAATGGCCAGAATGTATCAGGGAGACACACATGTAGGGAGAGATTCCATGATTAGACTTTTCAGACAAAGTTGGTACAATCCAAAATTTAGGGCTGCAGCAGAGAGTCTTTGCCAGAGGTGCTTAACTTGCCAATGAATAATCCAGGAAGGAGAACAGTAATTGGTTTGGGAAAAGTTGGAAAGGCAGAGGGTCCATTTGTGAGATTGCAGTTAGATTTTATTCAGTTACCACCATGTAAAGGACTGAAATATGTACTTGTCATAGTGTGTCTGTTTTCAAGGTGGGTGGAGGCTTACCCTACCAGGAGGAATGACAGCATAACAGTTGCAAAACTGTTATTACGAGAACTCATTCCACGGTTCGGTTTCCCAGTAACTTTGGAATCAGATAGAGGGAGTCACTTCAATAACGATGTAATTCGAATAATCTGTGAAGCATTTAAAATTGAACAAAAATTGCACTGTGCGTACCGCCCAGAGGCTTCTGGAGTGGTTGAACAAATGAATGGCACAATAAAATCAAGATTGTCAAAGATGTGTGCATCCACATCGTTAGATTGGCCAGATGCGTTGCCTCTTGTCTTAATGGGACTCAGAAGCATTCCTGATAGAAATACAGGATTGAGTCCGCATGAAATCATCATGGGAAGAGCGATGAGACAAGCCCATGTACCTGGAAATAAACTGCTGAACATAACTGATGATATGGTTCTAGATTATTGCAATGCATTGGCCGACCTCGTGCGTTCTGTCTCTCACCAGGTTGGAGAAGACGCAGTTTCCAGGCAGCCTGAACAAGAGCATGATCTGAACCCCGGAGACTGGGTGGTAGTGAAGTATCACACCAGAGAAACGTGTTTATCACCCAGGTGGGGTGAACCTTGTCAGGTTATATTGGTTACAAACACAGCAGTGAAATGTGCAGGCTTGCCTAATTGGATTCATGTAAGCCACACCAAAAGGGTGCCAGCTCCTGAAGAAAGAGATCCTCAGACAGCATCAATAGCTGGGGAAGCTGAAGGTTGGACAGCTGAAGAATCCCAAGTGATAGATTCTGGAGTAGCTAAAGAAGAACAACCGAGCACAAGTCAGGACTGGATACCAGTGGTCGATATACCTGAAGTTTTCATCAAAACAAGAAGTAGAGCTAGATTAGAGGAAATTAGTGAGGATCAGATAGGCGAAGAAGAACCAGCTCAGGATAGGGAGATTGAAACAATAAGAGAACCTGAGCAGGCCCAGATAGGGAAAGGAAATTGGGCTCAAGTTGACAATGAAACAACAAAATTTGAGCAGGGACAGACAGGTTCAGAAGAACGCGGTCAGGCTGCAGAAGTACAGAGTGCAATAAGCCCTGATCAGAACCAGTTAGAACAAGAAAAACATGTTCAGGGAGAAGAAAACCAAGAAAACATCTAACAAGAAAGCATCAAGCATGAAAACGTCAATCCTGAACAGGGCCAGTTAGCAGAAACTCACATTCAGGCAACTGAAGAAACATCAATAAGACCTGGAACAAGAGCCGATAGAGTGGGAAGCTGAAATCGAGGACAAACAAATTGTGCCACAACTTGAGAATAAAGGAGTAATTGAAAAAGACTCAGAAGGTGAAAGTATAGTGCAAACTAAGAAAGTCCGAAAAGGTGATCATTGGCCTAGTGTCATTAAAAGAGTGAAATACCATATAGTAACACGAAGTGAAGACCCAGAACAAGTAAATGAAGTAACAAGCTTATCTGGACAAACAAGTGGGACTGAAAAAACGAAAAAGCAAAAGATTGAAACTTGTGAACAATAAGTTTAAAGGTCCTGATTGGACTTATATAATCCTCGAAGACTGCGAAAGTTCAGAGAACAGTGAAAGTGGTGACGAAGGAACAAGTGCAGAACTGACTTATGAAAAAGAAGTGAAACCACCTTGATAAACGTTAAAGTCTTGAAAGAAAAGGAAAAGAAGAAGAAATCTTCTTAGTCAAAATGGCTGACGCCAGAGTTTCTGGGAGACCGAAACGGAAATGTTGTAAAAGATGCTGTGCTATATGCATATGTAGTCTGGTAGTGGTGCTTATAGTGTGGTTAGTTGTGATTGTAGCAATTCCTTACCTTATGATAATGGACAAAAAGAATAACAACGATACCAAGGGAAGGATAGATAACTTGAAAAGTGATAGAGTAGAAATAGAAGCAGAGGATGAACCAGATTTTCATCACGTTGTAACAGATAATGATACTAGTTTAAATGTTTTTACTAAATTATTGTTCCAGTATGTAGATACAATGGAAGTTAGTGACTGTTATGTCTGTATGAAGTTACCTGAATCAGTAGCAGAAGGTTTAACATATCATCATTTGCCTTTAACTTATGGTATATCATGTAGTGTACTAACTAGTTTATTTTATAGAACAGGGAAACTTCAGTATTATTATTCAAATATAGATGTGATATTTTCAGAGGTTCCTATTCGAAAGAATCTGAACCCAGTGCTTAGTAGTCCAGACGCACAATTTATGGGAGAATTTTTCTTAACAATGAAGTCGATAGACATAACACATGCACATAGAAGCAATCTAACATGTTCAATACGTGAAGAAGAGAAGATATTTTTAAACTTAGTTGAAGATAGAAGACAGAATTTCCAAAGGAAAGCGTCTGAGCATAAGGCTCATCTTCCACCTTGGGCTGAGAAAGAGGGTATTTATACACCTGGCAAGGCTCAAGCTTTTATGGCTCTAGATTTTGTAAAGACAGGGAAAATTTGTCTTCATAGGTTAAAGACTGAATATAACAATGTTTTTATTGGTACCAGTGAATGTGAACATAATTTTCTAATCCTTGGAGGTCGGAGACTAAAAGGGGGAACAGATTCATTTTTCCTGGAATATATTATGTGTGTGGGAATAAGGCTTACTTTAGGCTTCCTGCACGGTGGTATGGAAGTTGTTATTTTGGAATAGTTTTTCCAAAAGTATACCACGTAAAAAGAAACACTGGGAGCAATGAAAATAATAGTGAATTAACACGTAGTAAAAGAGCAAGTTTTTCAGAAATTGTAGGTGATATATTTGGTGCATTGATACCTTCAGTGGGAATAATTCTGAACTCAAGGAAAATATGTAAATTGTCTACAGTGGTTGATCGTTTATCAACGGATACTGCTGGAGGATTTCTAATGATTAATGCGGAGATGGTTGCGATTAGATCTATGGTTATGCAAAATCGACTTGCTCTTGATAAAATATTAGCAAAAGAGGGCGGAGTCTGTAAATTGTTGAAAACGAAACATTTTTGCACATATATTCCGGACAAAAGTGCAGAAATCGGAACATATATAAAGAATATTACTAAACTTGAGAAGGAACTGAAACCACTGGAAGTTGATAGTGTATGGGAAAGATTGACAAATAGCATTGCGTCAATTGGTACCTGGTTTACTAATGTAGGGAAAGGACTTATAGGTCAAATAATAGTACCCTTAGTAGGGATAGCAATAACAGTATTGTCAATAATGATATGGTGCAAATGTTGTAGAAAGAAGGAAGCATATAGGGTGACAGGAAAAGGCAAGAAAAGAAAATTGGATGAAATGGAATGAGAAGATCTGAGATGTGAAACTTATATGAAACTGAAAGGAGAAGATAAAAATAGACAATGTAAAATGAAAATGTGATGGAAATATGTTAAGTTGGCATCTGGTTATAGGTAGTTTTGATGGCTCAGAAACGCCATCAGAGAGGGGATTGATGGAGCAAGGACTCACAATGAGACTTGCTCGTAAAGCACTCTTCTCACAGTATTAATTAATTTGTACTAAAACCTGTAATGTCTTTATTAATAATGTGCAAACACAACATTTTTATCTATAAGATGCTTGCCTATGTGTTTTCCACTAATAAGTAATCCTTGTCTAATCCAAAATGGCCGCTAAAGCGTGGAACTCTACTGCGCATGTGTCAACCATGTCACGTGGTATGACGTCTTGCTTTGCTTGGAGGGAATCTTTGCTTCTGCGCAGTGTATGCTAAAATGGCCGCTTAATGTTCTCACATGTTAAAGCTTTCGCATTGCTGCAATTAATAATGTGGTATTCTAACGCTACTAATGCGGGATAGACATTTATAATTAAATGGGATTAGGGTAGAAGTAGGAGGTATACAGTGAAACATTTATTTTTGATTTTAATGTTTCTTCTTTTATTTTCTATTAGTTCGTAAAATGGGCCTGGGTTGACTAAACAGCAGCTCAAGAAACCATGTGGTTTGCGCATGCGCCCTGAAAACTAACAAAGGAAAGCGATGAAGTCAACTTGGAAGATGTCCAAGGACATGACCCGCTGATCACCTTCACAGTTCATTCGAGATGTCCTACAAATTGATACATTTTGTATACACTTTGTATTAAAAATTGTCGTGAGACGGGTGGGAAATAAAGCAAATGTATTAATTGAGAGGGGCGGTATTTTAAAACAATGGGCTTAAGAAAATTGAACTAAATTGACATGGTGTGAGGATCAACCCCCTGTCCCTGTCCAATCAGAAATAGTGGGCCCATAATATTGAAACGTTAATGGGAGGTACATGGGCATAGACGGGTATATTAGATATAGAATTAGCTAATTAGTTAGCTTAGGAGGAGCAGCTTATGAGCGCAGAGAGAGCTGAAGACACTTAGGCTCAGATGCTGCCATAGAAGAGAGCTGATCGATTACAGACTGAACTGCTGTCCAAAGAAGTCCTGAGGTGGGGGCGGCGGACTCTATTAGAAGAAGACACGGAAGAATCGAGGAGGAACGAAGTGTCAGAGAGGGGAACGACGCAGGCGTCGTTGGTAGAGAGGTTACCTATCCTGTCCTGAACCTGGTCCGGAGGTCTTGGTCTTCATCCTGCTTAGGACCCATCTTTCCAACTCCTTGGCCAAGGGGTTTGGTTTTCACACCTTTAGGTAACTATAAATGCGTAATCTTTAGTTGTACTGCTGTCTCTATCTTCTCCTTTCTGAGGGACCGTCATTTGTGATTAATAGGTGATTATATAGTATGCTTCCTCCTTCATATGCGATTAAGTATTATGTGATTTGTAATTTACTCTGCTAAAGAATTTAGATAAACATTTTAAAACTTCCTGAGTCAGTGGTTATTTCAGGTGGTTAATGAAATTATGTATTGTATGATCTCATTTCAACCCCAATTATCAAAGGTCCATTGGTAAGTCATTACTCTTCAATCAGAAAAGGTAATTGGTAGCAGGGATTTGATAAAGAGTACAACTGATTCCCACCAGCGGTGATTATTAGTTAGCATGAATGAATGGGCCCAGGTGAGTATTTTGTGTATGAATGCTTGTTGCTAGTAACCCGCTGGATCAGGTGTGACTATTGTAATCACGGCATTCTGGGACTCGTAGTTCCTGGAAGTGAAAAAATATAATCCTTTAGTAGGCTTAATGTCAGTTTTTGAAATTAAAAAGCATTTTTACATCCTTAGTAGGTAGGCAGGGTGAGTGCGCCCCCAGAAGCTCTTGGGCGTTTGGTGATCAATATATATATATATATATATATATATATATATATATATATATATATATATATATATTCTAGTAGACGCGTCCAATAGTCCTTGTTGAAGAAAAAACGAGAGTAGACTCGATTCTGTGCTGATGCAGTGTTTAATTAGTACAACACCATGCCGCCATGACGCGTTTCGGCCGACCAACGGTATATATATATATACCTTCCATGTACGTATATATCTTTATATTTATTACTTCACTCCTAATTCATCATCTCCAATGCACTACCCTATATCTCACCCTATACCTCTTTCAATATGTCCTCTACCGCCACTCTCTGACTCATCTCAAGCCTCATTACCCTACTCTCTCCAATGCACTATCCTATTCCTCACCCTATACCGCTCTCAATATATTATCTACCTCAACTCTCTGACTCATCTCAAACCTCATTCTGCTACTCTTTCCAATGCAGTACCCTATTTCTCACCTATACCTCTCTCAATATATCCTCTACCTCCACTCTCCGACTCACCCCAAATCCCATTTTACTACTATGATCTCCAAAAGAACCCTTTCTAGACTCTTCCATCCTCTACCCCTCCACGCATCATCTCAAACCCTCTTTTACTATTCAGATCTCCCAAACAAGCCTTCTAAACCCTTCCCTCATGTATCCCTTCTAGACTCATCCAATACCTCATCTCTCTCCCTAATCCACTTCTTGAGACTCTTCCCTCCCCCATCTCTCCTTTACTCATCCAAAACCTCCTCCTACTGCTATGATCTCCAAATAAACACTTTCTACACCCGGTTCCGGAGTAGCGTGCTACTCGCCAAAAACGATTTGCCGCCTTGTCAGGGGTAGTAAGCACTATATAAATGCAATTACAATTACATGGGCTGCCTTTCTACCCCCTGCATACTGTCCTGTTCTGCTGGAGGGGCAAAGTCCAGCAACAGTGCCTGATTGGGCAAGAGATCATCTGGGACCCAGTCTACCACTCATAGTGACAGCTCACCAGTAGCCCAGTTGACATGGACCTTTGGCACATTTAAACTAAAAGCAGTTTCTACTGGCTGACTCCTTCCTAAAGTTTGGCACCAACTTTAAGTCTTGATGGGCACTTGGTTGAAGGCCAGCTGCCACTGTACAGAATATAAGAGGACTTTTACTATAAAGGAGCTCTGAACTTTTGTGGAGCAGCATCATTTTAGGCTCTACCTTATATAGATCATTCTTATGCATTTATGTGTGATCCATATATTCAAAATGCGTTTTTAATATTCATTAATCAGTGTTCCGTTTTAACAGCGATAGTAGTAGGTCATCACTTTAGCTGTTGAGAAGATCATATGTAACTGCAACTAAACTGAATGATTATTAATTTAATCACATTTTCTGAATGTATTTACACTTAATAATAATCTGTTGATTGCTAAGGATTAATAATACTGTAATGTGTGTCCATTTTAAATCTCAAGTTAACTTAGCCTGACTCTGGGCCTTAGCTGAGTATTTCCCATTTAAAGTTTGCCAGTGAACCGTTTCTGTTTCCTCTGCAAGTGTGTTAAATGGGTTTCTCGTTAGCTAGAGAAAGGTTTATTGTTATGTAAAAGACGGATAGTGAGATCTGGATGGGAAAGCTGGCAGCTGACGTGAAGAGATGATGGGGAAAGGAACCTCCTGTACCTGGCGTGCTAGGAAGATGCAACTCTCAAAGATGAGCAAATGTGTACCTAATTGTGTGAGTGGGAATTTGGAGAGTCTACCAGTCCTTGCCAAATGCCGCCACAGGATTCGTCTTGGACTGTGGGAATGAGATATGGATGTTTGGAACCTTGGATTTCACTTTTAATTAGTGTTCCATAGTTAGTTATAGTTCAAACTTTACCCTGACTTAGAAGAGTGCATGCCTTTCTATTGAGTTTTCCACTGAGTGGAAAGCTTTATGCTAGACAATCTTTCGTTTCCACTGAACTTCTACCGATGTTCACAGCATGCTGACACCTTCTTCCCTTCCTCTTTAGAAATCCCCAGCTCTCTTTTTATTCTTTAATCTAGATAGTGTGGGTTTCTTTATGTAACACATTATTTGGATATATTGCATTCTTTACATATTGTTTGTTACTAGCCTGTATTTTCTAATATTAAAATTTAGAATACTTGAGCACCTGAATATATGGCTGTATTAATATACTTTTTGAACCATTGCCAAATTTGTTGTTTGACTAAATACTTGGAAAATAAACCTTTATGGTTGGAATACCATGCTTTCTGTTGTCATTGGGAAGCCTCTTTGGGTTCACTGTATTTGAAAGGTATTTCCAATGTTAGCTCCCTCTCAACGTTTCAAGTCAAAAAGCAAAGTTCAAATACTCCTGCTCCATCAAACGGTAGAGGTGAGAGGATGGTTTGTCACTGAAATGTAGGGAGCTGGCCCTTGGAGAAATCTGGAGACGTCATAGCCCAGTCCATGCCTTTAAAATCTATAGCCCAGTCCAGAAGATTGGCCGTGTGCAATGGGTTTGAAGGAGTTTGCAGTAGCCGAGGAGTGAGTATTACTAGGGTTTTGCGTATAGATTGTGTATGCTAAGCTTGCAGCGTTATATCACAGATGTGTGTCCTGTGGTGTGATGATGCTTTTTGTTTTATTGGAATGGTAAACATTTGAAGTTATTATCGGGCTGGTCGCAGTCCAAGATCTCGGGATAGATAAAAGTATATCGTTGTTAACTTGTGTGCTAGAGGTTTGTAGTGTCAATTCGTGAGGTACCATCTGCCAACAATAGATAGGAAACTGTAACTTTGTTGTGAGAGTATTAACAGTGATTGATGTTGGTAGATCCTGTTGCGCAAAGGAGAAACTGCATTAGTCGAGGTGATTTCCCGCTGACTGAGACCTTATCTGTGGGCATGTTAACATTGGAAAACGTTATTTCCCTTGTCCCCTTGCATGAGTATTTACTTTAAATTTCTTTAGTGGAGCAGACAAGGATATTGTATTAAAAGTGCTTGCTTTAATCCTTTTAGAGAGAATTTGTGTGTGTACGGAGATGTTGTAAAGGAGGGTGAATCGTTGCAAGGAGCAAGAGTTGCGTCACAGTGTGCCGCACTGGGATTGGTTGATGGATGCAGATGCAGCATTGGTATTGGTTGTTATGTCGTCAAGTATTGAGCTGTGATAGGTCAGGATAGGGAGAGTCATGCAGAGATCGGATACTGGTGCTGCATGACAAGTAAGGAGAGTTAACAAATTTATATGACATAAACATCAACATAATTAAATTCTTGCAGAAAAGTTTCCGCATGCAGTTAGACGATGAAGCTATCCTGAATATCAGGACTTCTGGAATGAAATTTCAGGTGAAAAAACTGGTTGGTAGTATAAGGCAGCGGAGTGACTTATCTAAATGGAAGAATAGATGGGAAAAGAAGCAGGAGAAAAGGCAGGAGAAAATTGTGGTTGCTTTGGGGGAGACAGAAAAGCCGCCACCCCCCCCCGCACAGACGGAGTGCCGACTCAAAATTCTCTGCTAAGAGAAGTACACGGAGGGGGATGTGTACATGTGCCTTGGGGTCGAGGTGAAATTGCCCCGTTCACAAATTAGTTCCTGAAATTAAGAGAAAATCCTGATTAGTGGTAAACGCAAGTTAATCGGTTTGTAAAAATTTCAAAGGGCTTGTGGGTGGACTTGAACACTCTGTTGAAAATACGGGTTACTAGTGATTTGTGGACTGAAGGGTGGCTGGGACAAATACTCCTTCACCTGATGTGAGACAAAGTGCGACTAGGTGATAAACTTTTTGAAAGGTAAGGTTCCACAGAAAGAGATTGTTTATTTGAAAATAACTCAGACAGGTCAGGAGGCTAAGGAGTCAGTATATGATTATTATGAGCGATTGCTACAACTGTTTAAGCAGCACAGTGGTGTTGATAACCCAGAAAGGGGAAATATGAGCAGCTTTATGTCTCAATTTTTTCTTGGGTGACAGCCAAAGATTAGCATGCATATTCAGCAGAATGTAATATGCTGGCAGTACAAGCCGTTAGATGAAATCCTTCGGCATGCGAAATACTACAGTGATATGGAAGAAAGTAAGTAGAAGCAACTTAAAGAAAAGTTTCTTTGGTTCAGACTTAATTGGCTCAGAAGGGATTTCAGAATGGGCCTTATGTGGGAAAGGTTGGCGGAATGCAGGGAGTAGGATACCCAACTGGAGAACAGCCTGAGTATGGAGGAAGTGGTGGTTCACAAGGTAGAAGTCAAGGTGGTCCTGTGGATCCAAGTACAGGGATTGAGGTTGCGATGTTTAATCCATGTAATTATTGTAACAAGTTGGGGCATTGGAAGGGGGAATGCCACTTGAATCCCAATAAAGGGTTAAAGGACAATCAGGTGGCAAACACAAATCATCTGCAAAAGCAGAATGTTAGCCTGATGCAAATGCCGAATCACCAAATACAGAGAATGCAAAATCCCAATATTTCTCAAGCACAGATGATGCAGGTTCCCCAGGCCCTGATGCCACAACAGAACATGGGGAATCCTAGATTTAACATTTAACAAGGCCCTGAGGCCATTAAAACCCTTTTTCAAACCAAGGTGCTTTTCAGCAATTTCCTGTTTCTCATTTTTCAGAGGGCGATGGCTCTGATCAGTAACAATGACAGTGCCTGAGAGGGGAGGAAGGCCCAAACCTTCCCCTCTAGGTAAAACAGATCCAAGTTGTGGGAGTTGCCATTACACAAATCACTAACCCTGTTTCACAGAAAGTGCCTGAAAAGGTAGGGTCGTTCGAGGAAAACCATCAGTTTGTAATATGTGATTCTAGTCCCATGGACCTTTTAGGTCGAGATTTATTGTGCTAGTAAAATTGCACTATATATTGCACACCAGATGGTTTGAATTCCAAACTCACGATGAAGATGTTGATTTAAAACTGGCTAGACAAGGGACAGCAGTCGTCTGTTCCCCTTAATGACTCCTGAAGATTTGCCCTTAGATCTTACGGATACTGTGAAGTTCGAAGACTGAAACTTTTTGGGTGAAGACATTAATCTCATTAAAGGTTTCGAGCCTCTTTGAATAACTATCAAATCAAAAGGTGAATACCCTAGGACAGCACAATATAACTTCATTCCTGAAACGATAACTGGAATTACTCCAGTGATTGAGTCAATGATACAGCAAGGCATCCTGAAAGAGATGATGGGTAGTCCATGTAATTCACCCATTATGGACATGCAGAAATGAAATGGTACATATTGATCATGCAGAACCTGAGGAACATTAATAATATTGTTGTTCCCTGTTGTCGTGTGGTGCACCGAATCCAGCTGTAATATTATTCAAAGTACCATGTGAAGCCTGGTGGTTCATTGTTGTTGACTTGTGCCAGGCTTTCTTCTCCATTCCCTTGCACAAAGAAAGACAATTCCGTTTTTCCTTTAGATTTAAAGATAGGGTTTTGGCATGGTGCTGAGTCCCTCCAGGGTATACAGAGGGCCCCTCAATGTTTAATAAGATCTTAAAGAAGAACCTTGAATCCCCAAATCTGCCCTGTAACTCAGTTCTTGTGCAATAAATTGATGACCCTTTGGTGGCATCAGAATCACAAGAAGCATGTCGAAAGAATACTATTGCCTTTTGGAACTACTTGGAGGAAAATGTACACAAGGTGTCCCTGAGTAAGTTGCAGTACTGTCAGAAAGAAGTCCTTTACTTGGGACATCATATTGAGAAAGGAACGAGGTAGATGTCACAAAAGAGGATATCTGCTGTTTTGAAAATGAATCCACCCACTACGCAATGAGAAGTCAGGATTTTCTTGGGAATGGTAGGCTACTGTAGACAGTGGATACCTAACATTTCCTTAGTGGCAAATCTCTACAGAGATTAGTGCACAAGGATGTGCCTGATCCGCTACCATGGGACAACGACTGTTTGATTGCATTCCTAGAGCAGAGAGAAAGTCTCTGTCGTGACCTGACACTGGAAATGCCAAACTATAACAAAGCTTTTACACTCTTTTGCAGTGAGAAGGAGGGCTGCACTCTCTCAGTGCTTACACAAATGCATGGAGATGACCTGTGACATATTTCTACTACTCTTGATCCTGTAGCCGCAGGACTGCCCGGCTGTCTTAACATTGTCACGGCAGTAGGTGGCAGAATTGAAAGGTGCAAGAGTATAGTTATGGGGCATCCTCTAACAGTGATAGTCCCTGTTAGAAATTGGGTTTCTGGTTTGCAGATGTATGCACCCTGTCCAAGCAGGAACTACAATCCTAGTCAGGGTAAATCACAAACACACCGTAAATTAAGCTGTGCTTACCCCCTGTTAGCTGTGGCACAGAGCAGTCAAGCTTAACTTAAGAGGCAATGTGTAAAGTATTTGTGCAGCACTACAGACAGTAAAACAGGGAAAACACCACACAAAAAGATACCACACCTGGTTAAAATATAGAGCTTAATTTATTTAACAGCAGACCATGATGGAGCACAGGTCGGATACAGGGACCAGGCTTGGCCCGCTGCAAAGTGCCTTGGTTGCGTCATCGACAGGATGAGGCATGCATGCGAGGCGATGCATCGTCGTTGATCCACCAATGAAGATGATGCGGCAGTTCCAAGCTTTGCAGTGGCCATGATGCATCGAGAATGGAGTTTATGCACCGCACAGTCGGTGATTCGTCAGAGTCGATCCTCACAACAGCGGCGATGCGTCTGCAGTGGAGGAGATACATCGAATCCAAGTCCTTGCGTCGACAGCGATGAGTGGATTCTGTTGGAGCAGCACTTCAAACCCACTTCCAATGTCCCAGGACTGGGTTAGCACTACTTGGCAGGGCAGACTCACAGATGGCCAAGTGCTGTAGGAGGTGATCTGGAAGTCTTTTATGTCCCTGAAACTTCAATCAGGAGGCAAGCCCTTGGAGTCACTCTGGTTCGGTGTTCAAGTGATGTGGGTCCAGTCCTTCTCACCCACGTAGGGAGGGCAGCAAGCAGCAGGTCAACACACCAAGAAAGCAGTTCATCAAGAACAGCAGCCTAGCAGAGTGGCAGTCCTTCAGCAGCACAGCAATCCTTCTTCCTGGCAGAGTATACACAGGTTCAGTAGTGTACTGAAGTAGTCGTATCAGAGGTCCAGTACTTATTCCCAATTGTGCTTTTTAAGTGGGGTAGACTTCAAAGACATGGCTTTGAAGTGCACAGAATCCCTTCCCATCCTGCCCTGGCTCCAGACTTACTACCGGGGGGTATGAAACCCTTTGTGTGTGGACAGGACACAGTATATTCAGGTGTAGGTGTGAGGCTGTGCCCAGTTCCTCCCTCCCATCTCCCAGGATGGCCCATCAAGTCACACCTGAGCTCCCTTCGTGTGTGGCTGGCTAGAGGTAATACACAAAGCCCATCTGTCACTCACCCCAGGCTGAACAGAGGCAGGCAGCAGATACCAAATGGCTAAAGTAAGAAAATGGTAACTGTCTAAACGTGGCATTTTCCGAATGGCAATTTAAAATCCGACTTAGCCATAAATTGTAATTTAAAATTGTGAGTCCAAAGACACCAAACTCAAAAAGTCTATCTCTTCGCAATTGTAAATTAAACTTAAAAAATGTAATAAGGTAATCCCAATGTTATCCTATGGGAGGGATAGGCCTTGTAGTAGTAAAAAACAAATTTAAGAGTTTTTCACTATTAGGACATGTAAAAATTAAAAGTGCATGTCCTACCTTTTAAATACACTGTACCCTGCCCTTGGGCTGTCCAGGGCCTACCTTAGGGGTGACTTATATGTATTAAAGAGGAAGGTTTGGGCCTGGTAAGAGGTTTAACTTGCCAGGTCAATATGACAGTTTAAAACTGCACATACAGGCTCTGCAGTGGCAGACCTGAGACATGTTTAAAGGGCTACTTAAGTGGGTGGCACAATCAGTGCTGCAGCCCACGAGCAGCATTTAATTTACAGTCTCTGGGCACATGTAGTGCACTTTACTAGGGACTTATAAGTAAATTAAATATGCCAATTGTTGATGAGCCAATGTTACCATGTTTTAGGGGGACAGCACAAGCACTTTAGCACTGGTTAGTAGTGATAAAAACCCAGACTCCTAAAACCAACAAAACGAATTCAGCAAAAACGAGAGAAGGAAGGCAAAATGTCTGGGGGTAACCCTGCAGAAAGGACCTTTTCCAACAAGCCCTCATTCAGTGAAGATCCGACCCGCACCCAAACCCAGCATCTGACAAATACCTGATTAACAAAGTACGAATAAGTTATATTGGCTGATGAAAATATCACTCTAAAAGAGGTGCTCACCACTATATTCTGCTACATTGTTATCATTTGCAAAAGAAACAATTGATGGACGGAATGCTGGACAATGCAAACATTCAACCCCAGTCACAAGGATCTGGGTTTAATCCATCATTCTTTTGCTCACCACACCACTCCAGTTTGGAACCAGCCATATGCAAATCAGTCTTGACCCTGTTCCTTGTGCGAACAGTCCAGCCCTAACTGCCAAGCCAGGTTCTCCCTGGACCGGAAACAAGCATCCTGGGACCGGTTTCAAGGCATGACCCTTCATCAGCCAGACTAGCTTGAATCCAGTGGTGTCGTGAGCACGGGACCCACGTCTGGGCATACCCTTTCCACTTATGGCGACATATGCAAAAGAAACAATTGATGGAATGCTGGACAATGCTTACCCCCAAACCAGTCCCAGGATGCTTGTTTCCGGTTCAGGGAAGACCTGGCTTGGCAGTTCGGGCTGGACTGTTCCCATGAGGCACAGGGTCAAGACTGATTTGCATATAGCTGGGTCTGAACTGAGGTGGCGAATTGAGCTAAAGAACGATGATGGATTCAACCCAGATCTGTGACTGGGGGTGATTGTCTTAAAAGTTTCAGTGCTCCGTCCATAATCTCCTTGTGTTTGCTTTGTTCGCCTTAAGTTGGCCGGGTATGCCCAGACATGGGTCCCTTGCTCACTTTGCCACTGGATTCAAGCTAGCTCTAGTTGATATGGAATGTTACTCCGAAACCGGTCCCAGGATGCTTGTTTCTGGTTCAGGGAAGACCTGGCTTGGCAGTTCGGGCTGGACTGTTCCCATGAGGCACAGGGTCGAAGACTGATTTGCATATAGCTGGGTCTGAACTGGAGGTGGCGAAGTGAGCTAAAGAACGATGATGGATTCAACCCAGATATGTGACTGGGGGTGAGTGTCTGAAAAGTTTCAGTGCTCCGTCCATCTTCTCCTTGTGTTTGCTACATTGTTATCATTAGCAGAGAATGAAATGATTGATGGGGAGTTTGAGCACAATTGTCTGGATGTTATGGAATTGTGCACCATGCCAAGACCCGATATTCAAGTTGAACTTCTACAAGAGTCGGAATATATATTGTTCGTAGATGGCTCCTGCCTGAGGGATGATGGGGGAACTTGAGAGCTGCATACGCTGTCTGCATGGTTAAAGGTGTAGTGGAAGCCTCATGACTCTAAGGTGTTACTTCTGCACAAGCGTCTCAGAACAATTGAGGGTGACTATTTTCCTTGACAGTCAGTATGGCTTTGGTGTTGTCTCAGATTTTGGACAGTTGTGAACAGAAAGGAGGTTTATGACATCTTCAGCATCCCCCATAAGGAATGAGGAGTATGTTATGAGATTATCGAGACACTACAGTTGCCTTGAGAAATCGCAGTGGTTAAATGTGCACTGTACAGAAGTGGAAATTATTGCGACAACTGGTAACCGGTATGCTGACAAAGTCACTCTGTACTGCACTCATGGGTCCTGTGCATTTAATGGAGAATACAGAAATGAATCTGAAAATGAGACTGTAGGAGGCTGGTTTAATATATGGTGCACACTTATTTAAGTGAAGCATCTTGCACTAATCCAGACAACCTTTATGGTGAGTTAGTGGTTTTAGACAACCATAGAAAGCTGTCTAAGTGGTAGCTGTGGAGAGCAGCCTTCAGGCTTAGTCCAGAAGGAGTGTTAAGCAGCTTGTTTTACCAGATCTAATCATGTAGTGTAGGTTTAATGAAAAGGAACCACACAGTGTATTTACAAATATGTCTATTTATTACACAACACTCACTAACACATTGGTATAGCTCCTACCCGGAGATATCAACACAAATACACACAATACTTCAATTGTAAACAGGTAAGTAAGCACAATGCACAGTGGTCTCCAGGGGGAGACCAAACCATATACTAAGAAAGTGGAATGCAAACTGCGACCGAAGTCTGGACTTGTACCAGGAGACTCAGAAGAGCTGGGGACAACAGGAACCTCCCAAGGTAAGTACCCGGAACCCCACGGAGGCTGTGTGCAGAGTCGCGGTTGCAGTTTTGAAGAAGAAGGACTCTTCCCAGTGGACCCTGAAGAAACCCCTTGGAAGACAGAAGGTTGGAGAGTCACCCCATCTGTGGATACCCCAGGAACCAGGATACCTACACCAGGGAAGCTGAGTGCATAGGTGCGAAGTGACATCGGAAACCTCCGTAGACCACAATGGAGGACTTCAGAAAAGATGCCGCTGGCGAAGACTGTGCAAGAGTCCGGTGGAATCCAAGGGTGGATTCTTGAAGAGAAGAACCTGAAAGCAGAGGGGACAGAGTCTATGCCACTCGGCGGTGACCAGGAAGAGCAATGACCACCAATGACGGAAGATGCAGGAGTGATGACTGTGACCTTGTTGCTGCAGCTGTGAGGACCAGGCAACTCTGAGGAAGACCAAGAGCAGTTCACGAGCTGTCCCACGTTGGAAGTTGAGAACCAGGGGGTCAGTGGTAGGGTGGTGCTTCTGCCAACAAGCCTTGGCAGTAGCAACAGACGTGGAAAACGATGAAGGAGCAACGTTGGAACCAGCAAGGTCCAAGGGTCTCACCAAGTGCTGGATAGTCAGAGCAGGCCTAAGCAAGCAGGGAGCCCACTGAAGCAAGAGAAGACCCTCGAGATGACCCACAGGCTGGAGGCATAGGAGATGTAAGAGAACCTCCAGCAGCTCACCAAAGATGAAGGCCCACAGTGCCGAGGATGTGGTGAGGATGAAGATCTTGACAGAAAGAGATGCTGGAGATTCTTGTAGCCCGAAGATCTCTGGAGTGCAGAGCCAAGAAGCCTTGGCAACGCCAAGTCGACGTGGTGCACAGGGGTTTGGTCCCAGCAGCTCTGACGAGGAATACTGGCCTCAAAATTGCAGGGGGGACAGGTCAGGCCTTGAGGGATTTGCAGAACCACTACCTTTGTGGCTGAGCCTTTTGAAGTCTGTGGGAGCAGCAGATCGGTCAGCTTCGTTGTGGTGCCTGCAGATGCAGGGGAGTGACTCCTTCACTCCAAGGGAAATTACTTTGGGTGTCCTTGATGCCCACAGGTCTATTGAAGATCCTGGAAGAAGCACAGACACAGACGAAGAAGAAGACTAGCAGAACAGCGAGACCAGGAGCAGCAGGGGTCTTTCCTGATGCAATCTCTGTTCCAGGCAAAGTCCAGCGAAGTCAAAGTGTCCAGACGGTCGAAGAGTGACGTGGTTTCAGGCTTGAGTCTTGTTCCACAACGAATCTGGTAGCGCACCCAAGGGTAAGCCTTTTTATACCCTAAGAAAGGGGTTAGGACGACTCAGGGGTCCCTCCCAGAGGAGGGGCTGGACAGAGGGGAGGATACCCCATGTCCTTTGTCAAGTTTCGTGCCAGAGCGGGAGCCAAGGGCTCCCAGAACCGCGTTCTAACTAGAGAGGCAAGGAGGGCACCAAATGTGCCCTTCAAAGCAGTCTGGTGGCGCTGGCAAGTGCCCCCACCACAGCCCAATACATTAAGTCCTGTCTGGGAGGTGGTCACACCTCCCTGTGACAGGAAACCTATTGTTCTTCCTTCCCCTGCTCAAGCTCAGCTCAGCAGCAGGAGGGCAGAATCGTGTCTGTGGACGGCAGCAGCACTTGCTTGCTAGCAGACCCTGAAAGGTTGTTACCGGGAGTACTGGGGGCTTCCCGGAGGAGCCCCCAGTGCATGGAATCATACCTCCAACACCGGTAACGGGTTATGATTCCAACATGTTCGATATTAAACATGCCCAGGTTCGGTACAGCTACTATATAGTTAGCCATTGCGTAATGAAGCATGGCCACTATATTCATCAAAATGGCTGACTGCACTTACAAGCCTGGAGAATCGACTCCGGGGTTTGTAGGGGTGTCCTGCTAATGCAGGGCACTCTCACACTCATAATCCAGAACCCTGCCTTCAGGATTGAAAGGCCTGCCTTAGGGGTGACTTATAGGTTTTAAGTGTAGGGACCTCAGATATAAGGAAATGTATATCTGTCGTAAGTGGTGCTAGCATCAGCTTACACAGGCTGCAATTGCAGGCCTGTAGTCACAGTTTGAGTGGTCTCTCATGGGTGGCATAATACATGCTGCAGCCCATGGGAGACCCCTGGTATACCTATGCCCTTGGTATCTTAGTACCATACACTAGAGACTTACCAGGGTACACCAGTAGAGAATTGTGAAGGTACCAAAGTGCTTACCATATTAAATTTATGGAGGGAGCACAGTGGCTGGGGTCCTGATTTGCAGGATCCCAGCCAGACTAGTCAAAAAAACATACTGACACCAGCAGAAAGTGGGGGTAACCATGAAAGCAGATCCTACTTTCCTACAGAGACCACCTTAAATCTTTTGTTGACTGTAGCCGATACTAGAGAGGAGGTTAAAAGGTTGTAGGAGGAAGTACCAGAGACTAAACAGCAGGGTTGGAACAGAGCATTTTGTGTTAAAAGTGAGGATGAGATTTGGATGTCCACAGATGGAAGACCTGTGTTGCCCAATATTCTTTTGCCCCCGATGGCTAGACATGTTCATGTTCCTGCACACATAGAGAGAGACGGTATGGTTAGGTTGTTTCGACATAATTTGTTGAATCCCCGTTTCAGGTTGATGGCTGAGAATGTATGCCACCAATGTGTTGTGTGTCAGCAGAACAATGTAGGAAGAAGGACCCCTGTGACGATGAGTCACTTCAGGAGATCAGGAGGTCCATTTAACAGGATGCAACTGGATTTTATCGAAATGCCTGGGTGTAACGGGCTGAGATATGTTCTGGTTATTATGTGTATTTTCTCTGAATGGGTTAAGGCATATCTGACTAGGAAGAATGACAGTCTCACCATAGCAAAGTTGTTGTTGAGAGAGTTGATACCCCATTTCGGATTCCCAACTTCTCTGGAATCAGACAGAGAGACACATTTCAATAATGAGGTCCTGAAACTGTTATGCGCAGCATTACAGGTGGAACAGAGATTGCAGCACTGTAGTTACCGGCACGGGGCTTCTGAAAAAGTGGAACAGGTCAATGGAACTTTGAAGTCTCAACTAGCGAAAGTGTGTGCGTCCACCTCTCTAAAGTGGCCTGATGCTTTGCGTTTGATGCTAATGAGTCTGTGTAGTACTGTTTATCAGAGGACAGAGCTGTCACCCCATTAAATGATCATGGGTCGAGCCATGAGACTGCCTGCTGTGTCTGCGAATGCACTTGTAAATATCACAGAGGATATGATTCTTGACTGCTGCAAGAGACTGGCTGATGTGGTGCATTCTGTGTCTCACCAAGTTGGAGCTGCTACTGCTCTTCTGCACCAGGAGCAGTGCCATGACCTTAGCCCCGGAAGCTGGGTCTTGGTGAAGAAGAATGTCTGAAAAACATGTCTGAAACTTCACTGAAAAGGCCCTTTCCAAGTCATCCTAGTGTACAACTCAGCCGTTAAGTATGGGGGGGCTACCTAACTGGGTTCATGCGTCACATACCCAGTGGGTGGAGTGTCCACTTGATGATGTGACAGTGCCAATTCCTGAAGCACAATCAGAACCTGCTGGATCCCCTGAAGTACCAGAAGGGATCGAACCAAGCAAACCCAAGCCCCAAGATCTGCTAGTGAGCCAAGACTGAAGTGGTACGAGAAGGGGTTGAGGCGAGCCTTGATTCACAGTGGTCGAAGCTGGAGCAAATGAAAGCACTTGGCCGTTGATGCAGGTGGAGACCGACTCTGATCCTGGCAAAGAGCCAAGTGGTGTGATAAGCAGAGGACGAGGTCAAGATGAATGGCCAAAGAGACACGAGTGAGTGAAGCCAAGTTTGTCTGTTGAATACATACCAGAAACATCACAGAAGAAACCGAAACCAGAGAGTTGAGTGGCAGTGAGGATGAACAGCTAGTACTCAGGAGATCGAAAAGACCACGGGTACCATGAAGGAGATATTCAGCTGCTAATTGGACTTACGACATAAATGATGACGTTGACCAAGCATTTTGTGATCCGGGTGGTAACAGTGCAGTACTGACAGAGCTTCTGTGAAACTGAAACCCAGCACAAAGTTTCCTCATTGACTATGATTCCCTGATCAAATAAGATAGACGACAAACTGTGTTCCTGTTAAATGATCCTGGTACTGAACTTTGACATTTTTTCATGAACTTTGACATTGTAATGAATTTTTATCTTATTGAATTAAGAGGAGACCCTAGGGCCAAGACTGCAGAAGAAGAGAAGTGTTGTCATACTAGAAGAAGGGAGGAGAGGGATAGGGATGACTCATGAAGACTCTGTATATCAGTCTAGTCACATTACATCATCTAAATCAGTTTTGCTATTTGCACAAGTTGAAATGTTACAGAGAAACTCTGTTTGCTGTTATATATACTTTAACCATCTGATTGTAAAGAAGCCATGAATATATATAGTTCTGATAGACGTATGCTGATAATAGCTGGAGTATTCATCTTTGCAATCATAGTGTTTACTGCTTTGCTTATAGGATTAAGTTCTCCATCTCCTCTTAGATCCAGCCCCATGCCAACCACACCTGTTTCTGCTATAAAGAGATTCCACAAATTTAATGTTAAGTTGCTTCACAAAGAATGCTTCAGGGGGGATTTTTCCTCCATTGCATATTCTGATTGACGCTTCTAGCTGCAGATTCCTTACCTTTGGATTTCCTCAGGCATTCGACTGATCCAGAAACGTTTTGTGCAGAGCTGGCCCCCTGCACGCCCATCGGGTGTCCCATCTGTTACCCGTGGCATTGTTGTGGTGCCGGATGTGACATCACCGTCACCTATATTGGCGCCTCCCAGGCGCGCGGACAACAGTTCTTTTCTTTCTGTGCCAATTAGCGTTGATCTTGAGAAGAGCTACCCCTCTGTCTCTCTCTGACAGACTCGACGTTTTGTCAAGGATTTTTTCATTGTGTGTCGAGGGATGACCTCTTAAAAGGTAGGGTTTCAACCATGTGGCACCTGTCACCGCGCCATGTCGGGTACCGACCCGCACCTTGTGTACTTATGGTGTCTCGAGTGCAACCACTACTTGAAGTCATGCTTGGACTGCCAGGCCATGGCACCGAAGGCTTTGAGGGAGCGGTCCCTAAAGCTGTTGCGGCCCAACAGTCGATGCCATAGAGCGCAACTCCTTGAAGCTCCCAGTCCCGATCGAGGCGGAGAAGGTCACGGGACTGCTGCAGGAGCCCCAAGTCCTCTTCTTTGCACTCAAGGTCCTCTGGAAACTCTGGGAAAAGGCAGAGGAAGAAGAAGAAGTCTATGCGGGATTCAACTTCACCTCATCCGTTGAGAATTGACGAGATGGGTGAGGAACATCGATGCTCCAGGCACGGTTCTGCAGAGCCAGAGCCAGGTTCGACTCTGCGCCTCCCTCCCATTTACGGGAGCCGGAGCGACCCCCACTCAGATAAAAGAGTTTTACGTGGCCATGCTCCGAGTTTTTGCCCCTTCTGGTGCGCCTTCGGGCCCCATGAAATTAGAGACGCCCCATCAGGTTTGTGCCGAAGGTTCTGGCTTCGACTCCGGTGGGGTCTCAAGGATCCGATTCTGGATCCAGATCTGCCCTGGTCGTGCTTACGCGTCCTTCCCCGGCATCGGTCCTGAAGTCGAATCTCCCGGCGCTGCCGGTGCCCACTGGCAGCGCCAGCCCCATTCTGATTCCCAACGACTCACAGTCGGATTGCCGTTGTTTGACGCTGATGGAGCCCAAAGGCTCTAGGTCGCTGCATGTACATTTTGAAGAGGTTTCAGGCATGGGAGTAGAGTGGGAGGGGTCTCTGGACCCTTTAGAACAACAGTTAGACACTCCTGGTGAGGATTTGGATTGGTATGAGGAGCTTGCGGAGACCAGTGGACTGGACACCTCTCCAGATGCTGGTATGCTCTCTGCACCTATTGTGGCTACGGAGGAGGGAGCTTCTTATGGTATGGTGGTAAAGAGGGGAGCACAGGGCCTTGGCCTGGAGCTGCCCTCAATGCAAGTCAAGACTAATCTCTTGACTGAAGTGCTTCAGCCTGGGTCTTCCTCATCGGAACCCCTTATGCCCTTTAATGAGGCACTAACAGATGTCCGTCTAGGTTTGTGGTCCAAGCCTAGCACAGGGGATCCTGTGAAAAGGACTATAGCATGCCAACATCCTACCCCTGAGAGCTTTGTGGTCCAAGCCTCAACGTCCCATGGTGCAATCCCTTCCGCTCCCCCGGACAGGGAATCCAAGAGGCTGGATGCACTTGGGAGGAAGATGTTTTCTTCCGCCAGCCTGGCCTTGTGGTCGGTGAACACTGCATGCCTTTTGGGACGTTTCTCACATATCCTTTGGGAAACGGTTGTGCAAGTGCTGCCACAGGTCCCGGAGGAGGCCTGGGCTGTGCTCTCCCAGGCAGTGAAAGATGGGAGAGATGCAGCAAAGTTCACCATTAGGTGTGGTCTGGATACGACTGACTCACTGGGTAGGGCGGATTCGTCGACGGCCGTGCGGTGCCACACCTGGTTAAGAGCATCTGGCTTCTCGGGGAATGTCCAGGCCTACCTCATGGACATGCTCTTCGGTGGGACTCGTCTCTTCGGAGAGAAGGCAGACTCGGCACTGGAGCGCTTCAAGGATTCGCATGTTATGGCCAGGTCCTTGGGCCTCTCAGTGACACTCGGCTCGGTCGCCTGTTAGCCCACCGCCATCGTGGCAATGGAAGGGGCTTCTTCAGCTGCATCAGATATACCCCTGGCACTGTGCTGCACAGGCTTCCCAAGTTATGCGAGGACGTGGAAGTGGTGCATTCCGAACCTAGTGGAAATGGCAGCAAGAAGTCATCCGCCATCCACCTCTCGGCAACTGCAGGATCTAAGCCTTCCTGATGGATACATCTGCCTGTGGATTCCTCACCTTTTGAAGTACCCCAATGCACAAAATTCCACAGAAACTTTTCCCCTCAGCTGTCCCACGTTGACGAGGATGTCACAATGGAATGGTTCCGCACGCGACTCCGCATGACGTCATCGGAGCCATAAGAAGTCCTCCTAGGCGTGCTGACGTCAGTTCCCTTTTTTCCATGTCGTTGACGCGTAAAGTCTTTTTCCCAGGCTCTCCATTTCTGGGAGTTTTCTTTGATACTGTTTCTGCCACTTTGTAGCCTTTGAAGATGACTCGTCCTATAAAGTCGGGATTCAAGTCGTGCAGGGAATGCGGGGGCCAGATGTTCATCGTTTGCCACGCATAAAGAGTTAGTCACCAGTGGTGTTTGTCTTCGGGATCACGACGTCGGGCACGCTGCTCTTCTGTGGGGCAGACGGATGAACCCGAAGGCCCTGAAGGAGAGGGAGGCCAAGTTATTCATGGCCAAAGCCAAGAGCCAGAAGAGGGCTCACAGGAGATATCGGACCTGGTCGAAGTCGTGGACACCTCATACTACAAGATCTTCCAAGAAACATAAGAAGCAGCGTCATGGTTCTCAGTGTCGCTCTTCGAAGGATGTGACCCCAAAGTCGGTGTCTCTGAATCCTAGGTGACGTCGCAAAGATGAAATATCTCAAACACCTTCTCTAGGGGTGTCTCTGGCTCAGTTTCTTTCACCGAGAGCTGTTACTCCTCCCACTCAGAGGAATGTTACTCCTCCGGCGCCGAGGTCTGCCACTCCGGCGCCGAGAACTCCGACTCCACAGCCAGAGCCGAATTTGGTGCCTCCACGTATGGCTCCAGAGCCCTTTGTTCCAGATCCATCATATCCAGCATTCCCGACTAGGGGATCAGATCTGTCTAATTTTTTAAACGCTATGTTTAACATTTTCGCAAGGGCTGCAAATCCATCTTGTGCGCCTGCCAGCCCCATGGGTCTACTTGCATACTCTTTTGGAGGTTTTTCCCCTCATTTTCCACAGGCACTTTTCATGCCATTTATGGCTGTGACTCCAGGAAGTTGGTCTCCACCGTCGCCGAGGCGGCCGACGCCATTGCATTTTCAAGAAAGGTCGTGGCCCTTTGTTTGTTCATCTCCAGCGACGTCCGGATTCGATCTGGCGCCGGCTCGAACTCAACCGACTTTAAACCTGGTTCCTTTGGATGCTCCTGCGATGCCGATTCTGAAGTCACCGGCGCCCCCTCTGGCACCGCCGACGCCGATACCAAGAATGAAATCTCAGAGAGAGGCTCAAAGGCTGGTGGAATAATAAGCATACCAAGAGGAACATGAGGGAGCTGAAGAAGGGGAGATTGTAGACCTTGACCCCGAGTTTGAGGGATTATAAGAGGCAAGTTGTCTGGATACATCCCCTGAGTGGGAATTGGTATCACCTAAGGGTTTACCACCTCCTGAGGTGACTTTATATCATGCAGTTATTCATAAAGCTGCAGATCTTTTCGAGTTACCACTTCCCACAGCTGAACTGAAATCTAATATCCTCACTGAGGTTCTCCATTCTTCAGCTTCTGCTTTGGAACCATTTTTGCCCTTCAATGAGACTTAACGGAGCCTATTTAAGAAGTCTGTCAGAAGCCAATGTCCTCTCCTGCAGTTTCCAGGACAGTGGCTAGAAGATTCAAGGTAGCTCCTGGGGATCCAGCTTTTTTATCTTCCCATCCCTCACCGGAAAGCCTAGCTGTCCAAGCTTCTTGCTTTTCTAAGTTATCAGCAGGGTCTTTTCCAACCGCGCCTGCTGATAGGGAATCAAAAAGAATGGAGCAGTTGGCCAAAAAGAGTTTTCGTCGGGGAGTATGGCCTTGAAATCTACAAATGCCACATGTCTTTTGGGACGTTACATTCACGCCCTCATGGAGAGGTCATCCCAAAATTGTCTACAGAGGTCCAGGAGCATTTTTTTGAGATGGTGATGGATGCTCAGGCTGCTGCCCATCAAGTAATTCAATCTGGGCTGGACACACTGTGGATAGAGCAATAGGGTCTCTGGTGGCGATGAGAAGGCATGCCTGGTTGAGGGGTTCCGGTTTTTCACCTGATGTTCAGGCTACATTGCTGGACTTGCCTTTTGATGGATCCCACTTGTTCGGAGCTAAGTTGGACTCTGCCCTGCAACGCTTTAAGGACAGCAAGGCAACTGCAAGGCCCTTAGGACTTCAGATCCAGCCCAGGGACTATAGACAATTCCGCATATTTCAGGGCTTTGCAAAGAACTTGTCTTTTCATGGCAGACAACAATCACAGCAGCAGCAGCAGACAAATCCTCTGTACAAATCCTACAGGGGAAGGGGCAGAGGTTGTCTGTGGGGTTCTGCCCAGCAACAAGTTTCCTCCTCATCCACCTCTTCTGCCTCTCAGACCAATGTTGTAGGGAAGCAGACTGCCATCTTAGAGCATGCTTGTCCCGTGGGAAGATGGGTGGCCTATTTTCTACCTCTTTGGAGGTCTGTCACTACCGACCTCTGGGCTTTAAACATCGTAGAAAATGGGTAGGCCCGACCCTTTTGGAAGTTTCCTCCTCCTTTTCCTCCCTGACAAGGCCTTTGCTCAGAAGAGCATCTTCTGCTTCTCCAGCAGGAAGTACTGTCATTGCTTCAAAAGGGTGCAATCAAGATAGTTCCAGAGCAGGAAAGAGGTCAAGCGTTGCTACTCCCTGTATTTCCTGATTCCCAAAAAGGATGGTAATTTACGACTGATTCTCAACCTCAGGATTTTGGACTTTTACCTCAAACAGGGGAAGTTCAAAATGTTGACCTTGGCTGGCTTTAGGGCAGAACAAATGAATCTGACCTGTGGGGTCCCACAGGGCTCCTCCCTTTCACCTTTACTCTTTAACCTGTATATTCTTCCTCTGATCTCAGCTCTGCGCAAGAGAAAGGTTGTCGTGTATAACAATGCCGACGGACCTCCAGCTGATTCTTTAACATCGACCCATCAGCTGCATCTATCACAAACTTTCAATCCATAATGATTTTCATCAGGGATTGGATGAATGCTAACCAACTCAGACTAAACCCAGATAAAACTGAGTTAATTCTTACTGGTGGCTTGGCTAACCCATGGAGCTCCTGCTTTTGGCCACCATCTCTAGGGAGTCCCCCAGTCCCGGTCTCGTCAGTAAGGCCCAGGTCAGTTCAGTGGTTTCAGCATGCTTTTTCCATCTTCGCAGAATCCGAAAAATCAGCAGATTCCTTTCCACCGAAGCCCTGACCCAAGTGGTTCTCGCCCTGGTTATTTCGCGTATTGACTACGCCAATTCCTGTAACGTTGGTATACCTGCGTACCAAGTCCATCGTCTGCAACGGGTCCAGAACCAGGCAGCCAGACTCATTCTTGGATAGCCTACGCACTCCCATGTGAAACCACTGCTGAAAAGTCTCCACTGGCTTCCCATACCCCAACGATGCCTGTTTAAGCTCGGCTGCACCATCCACAAAGCCCTGTCAGGACGTGGTCCCGCCTTTATTGCTCTAAACATTCAGCGGTATCTCCCCTCTCGCGATCTACGCTCTTCCAATAAGAACTCTGCTGGTCTCCCATTCTTTTAAACGGAAGAAACATGGTGGCCTTAGATACACGTTCCTGGCCCCTCAATTTTGGAACGCCCTCCCTCTCTATCTGCGCATGGCGGATTCCTGTGCTCAATTTAGGAGACTACTCAAAACCTGGCTCTTCTCCCACGCTTATAATTGATACCCACTCACTGTTTGGAATGGCTACCGTTCTGCCTATAGCGCCAAGAAACCGTTTGGTGAACGTGCGCTCTAAAAATGAATTTTAACATAACATAACAGGATCTTTTCGCGCTGGAGAAGGAAGACTGGATGGTGTTGATAAATTTACAGGATGCATATTTTTACATTCCCATTTTGAATTCACATCGGAAGTAGTCCCATTTCATGGTGGGGATTCAGCACAGTCAGTTTGCAGTCTTTCTGTTTGGCCTTACTTCCGCACCTCAAGTTTTCGCAAAGGTGATGGCAGCACATCTCAGAAGATCAGGGATTTCTGTGTTTCCTTATCTGGACGACGGTCCAGAAAGTCACCAGAGATAGTGTTGCATAATTTGTTGGTAACAACACAGCTGTTTGGGATTTTCGATAAATGTACCTAAATCTCATCTGGTGCCCTCTCAGGGCAACCTGTTCATAGGAGCAGTACTGGACACAACAGTGAGTCGTGCCTTCCTGCCTCCACAGAGGATTCAAGACATCCATGCTATGATTCCGCTGTTTCAGAATGTAGCGTCTGTTCCAGTCCTGAAGGTCTTGCGTCTGCTAGGTCTGTTTGCTTCCTGCATTCTGTTGGTCAACCATGAACGTTGGCATATGAGGGCCCTCCAGTGGTTCCTCCGCAGGCAATGGTTTCAACACAACGGAGATCTCAAGGAATTGGTCAGAATCTCCAGAGATCCTGCAGCGGATCTGCAATAGTGAAGTGTTCCAGGCAATCTGTCTTAAGGGAAGCCATTTCACCCTCCTTCTCCGGTGGTCACAGTGATAACGGATGCCAGCACTTTAGGATTGGAAGCTCATCTGGGGGATCTGGAGGTCAAACGTTTTTGGTCTCCAGAGGAAAGATTGTTTCACATCAATCTTTTGGAATTGTGGGCGATATATCTGGCTCTTAAGGCCTTCGGTCCTTCCCTTCATGGTCAGTCGGTTCAGGTCTTAACAGACAACACTACAGTGATGTGGTACATCAACAAACAGGGAGGAGTAGGGTCGAATCTTCTTTGCAGAGAGGCTCTGCGACTCTGGTCCTGAGCTCAGGACCATCAGATTTGCGTAATCGCAAATCATCTGGCCGGAGTTCTGAATGTGCATGTGGACAGTCTCAGTCAGCAATATTCGACTGATCAGTGGCATCTCTATCCAGAGGTGGTACTTCACATTTTTAGGGTGTGGGGGTTTACTCAGTGGGACCTGTTTGCTACTCGCGAGAACGTACACTGCACGTCATTCTGCAGTCTTCAGTATCCGACTCAGGGAGCATTGGGGGACACGTTTTAGTTAGATTGGGGCTTGTAGCTTCTTTACATGTTTCCCCCATACCCTTGATTCCTCAAGGTCTTAGTAAGATTCGCCAAGACCGGGCCCAAGTCATATTGATCGCCCCAGATTGGCCACGAAGGGTGTGGTACACAGACCTTCTTTACCTCTCATTGAACCCTCCGCTGCGTCTCCCTTTCAGGGCAGACCTCTTCTCGCAATCGTAGGGGCAGGTTCTACACCCCCACATCCAGGTCCTGCACTGTTATGCCTGGAGATTGAATGGCGCAACCTGAGCTCTTTCTCTCTCGCACCGGATGTGGTGGGTGTTATTTTATCAACCAGAAGACACTCCACCAAATCTGTCTATGATGGTAGGTGGGTTAAATTTGTGAAATGGTGAAGGGAGAAATCAATTGATCTCTTAAATGCCCATTTATCTGATGTTCTGAGTTGTTCTCTTTCCCTGGCACAACAGGGTTGTGCAGTGGCAACTGTTAAAGGCTAATTATCTGCCTTGTCGGCTTTTCTTTGTTTGCCAGATCAACTCTCTTTGTTTAAATCTCCTATGGTTAGGCTATTCATTGGGGGTCTCACTAATAGGTTTCCTCCCACTCCCTTTATAATGCCTCAGTGGGATTTGAATTTGGCTCTCACGTTTTTGATGGGTTCGCCCTTTGAACCTTTGCATATTTGCCCTTTAAGGTTTCTCACATTTAAAACTATATTTTTAGTGGCAATCACATCGGCTAGGAGGGTGAGTGAATTGCAGGCTCTTAGTTCCAAGCCTCCTTTTACATCCTTCCATGCAGATAAGATGGTTCTTAGGACCAGCACTGCTTTCCTGCTTAAGGTGATCACTCCATTCCACTTTGGGCTGTCCATCACCTTTCTACCCTCCCACTCACTTTTCTAAGGAGGAGGAGAGATTTCATCGTCTATACGCTAAGAGGGCAGTGAGCTTCTACTTGGACAGAACCAAGGGCTTCAGGCTGGATGATCAACTCTTCATAGGATATGTGGGCAAGATGAAGGGCAAGGCTTTCCACAAAAGAACGCTGTCCAGGTGGATAATCCTGTGCATCAAGATCTGCTACGCCTTGGCCAAGAAGGAGCCTCCTGAAGGTATTCGTTCTCATTCGACCAGAGCTAAGTCGTCTTCTTCGGCTTTGGCTAGAGGTGTCCCTGTGGTAGACATCTGCAAAGCAGCAACTTGGGCCTCCCTCCACACTATTCCTTGGATTCAGAAGTGAGGAGGCACAGCCATTTTGCTTGTTCTGTGTCACTGGATTTTTTGGTATCGGCAGGCAGGCACCCTCCTCCGAGAGCGGGTCTACTTGGGGATTCAATTTAAAATGTGAGGAATCCACAGGCAGATGTATCCATCAGAAGAACAAGTTACTTGCCTTCTGTAATGCTTTTTCTGGTGGATACAGTATTTGCCTGTGGATTCCTCACTGACCCATCTGCCTCCCCGTTGCCTGTCTGCTTATACCGAAAATGAATTAATGTTTTATTGCTTGAATCAAGAGGTTACTTCAGTTTGGGAAATATCTATGATGTAGTATTTCCATATTTAGTTGCATTTTGTATACTATTTATATGTGTGTGAGAAGGTTGTTGGTTCACCTGTTTCGCCTCGAAGGCACGGAAAAATGGGTGGAACTGACGTCAGTACGCCGACGAGGTCTTCTTATGGCTCCGATGATGTCACGCAGAGTTGCCTGCAGAGCCGTTCCATTGCGACGTCCTCGTTGATGTGGGAGAGCTGAGGAGAAAAATTTTAGTGGAATGCTGCGCATTGGTGTAATTCAAAAGGTGCGGAATCCACAGGCAGATTCTGTATCCACCAGAAAAAGCGTTACTGAAGGTAAGTAACTTGTTCGTTTGGTTCTTGAAGACCATGGGTGTCCAGTTGGAGGGAGAATCCAATGTCACCTCCTCTGCTGGCAGTCCATAACATTGGACAAAGGGGGTCTTGCAGATAATTCGGGATGGATACTCCCTCCCTTTCTATCTTTCCTCCCCCTTAACTGCCATATAAAGAACGGCTGATGGAGGATCATCTTGTTTTGCTCAGAGAGGAAGTTACAGCTCTCCTGGCCAAGGGAGCTATAAAGAGGGTTCTCATTTCAGAAGTAGGCAGTGGTTGTTGTTCCTGCTACTTCCTGATACCCAAAAAGAACAAAGTTCTTTGTCCTATTCTAGTTCTATTCTAGAACTTCGGACTGTCAATCTCTTTCTCAAACAGTAGAAATTCCGGAGGCTCAGGTCTTGTCTGCCCTAGACCAAGGAGACTGGCTGGTAGCGTTGGACTTGCAGGATACATATTTCACATCCCCATCCTGCCGGCCTACAGGCTTTACTTGCGGTTCAATGTAGGCCACAAGCATTTTCAGTTCACTGTGTTACCCTTTGACCTTACCAGCCCCCTCGGGTATTCACCAAGGTGATGGCGGTGGTCGCAGCTCATCTGCGCAGGTTATGGGATCCAGTCTTCCTCTACCTTGATGACTGGCTGTCCTCGCCCCAGACTGTTCTTTCCCACCTCCAGACTACGGCGGACTTCCTGCATTTGCTGCGGTTCACTATAAACGTGCAGAAGTTACACTTGCCTCCTTCTCAGATGCTCCCTTTCATTGGAGCTGTTCTTGACACAGTGCCGTTTTGGGCTTATCCTCCCAAGCAGCGAGTCCAGGATATTCAGGTTATTATACCGATGTTTCAGCCTCTATCCTGGATTTCGGTGAAAATGACTATGAGACTGCTGGGACTCATGGCCTTCTGCATCCTGTTGGTAAATCATACCAGATGGAGTATGCTCTGTAGTGGAACCTTAAGTTCCAGCAGGCGCAGCATCAGGGGAATCTCCGACATAGTCCAGATATTAGAGGGAACTGCAAAGGACCTACAGTTGTGACTAATGAACTGTGATTGGCTCAGAGGCTCTTCCTTCCCCAACCAGTTCTCACAGTAGTAACAGATGCATCACTCCTGGGATTGGACGACCATCTGGGAAAGGTGGAGATCAGAGGACTCTGGTCTCCGGCGGAGTCGGGGCTCCACATCAACTTGTTGGAGCTCCAGGTGATCCTATTGACATTAAAAGCGTTTCTTCCCTCTGTCAGGGGGAAGTTGGTGCAAGTGTTCACGGACAACACAACTGCTATGTGGTACTGCAACAAGCAGGGTGATGTGGGGTCCCCTTTGTCAAGAGGTCCTGTGCCTCTGGACATGGCTGGAACAGCAGGGCATATTCCTGGTGGTTCCACCTGGCAGGTTCTTTGAATGCCAGGGCAGACAAACTCAGCCGTCGATGCCTAGCAGATCACGAATGGTGTCTCCAGCCGGAGGTGGCGCAAGGTCTCTTTCAGCAGTGGGGAGAGCCTTGGTAAGATCTGTTTGCCTCCAAAGAGAACATGCAAGGTCACCAGTTTTGCACGTTGGAGTTTCCAAGGCGGCTATCTCTCAGTGGCGCTTTACATCGCGAGTGGAGCTTAGGCCTCCTACACGCCTTTCAGCCCATACCACTTCTACCCATACATAGTTTTCAAGAAGATCAAGAATGACCGGACTCAAGCCATTCGTGTGACTCAGGACTGGGCATGGAGAGTCTGGTATCCCAAGCTTCTTTGAATGAGTGTCTATCCTCCTATCAGGCTGCCCCTTCGGGAGGATCTTCTGTTGCAGCAGCAGGGGAGGGTTCTCCACCCAAACCTGTCAACTCTCCACCTACTTGCATGGAGATTGAGCGCCGACAGTTGATCGCTATTGACCTCCCTCCCAAAGTCTGTAAAGTTGTCTTGGCGGCCAGGCAGCCCTCCACCAAGACGGTATACGCCTGCTGTTGGCAAAAATGTGTAAAATATTGTACAGAAAAGTCTATTGCCCCTCTTTCTGCATCTCTTTCTGATATTCTTCTCAAGTATGAGTAACCATAGATGAGATTGAACCCCCTTTGGCACGTAAACTGTATCTGCAGTTGAGATATGGCATCCTCCCGGTCAAATCTTTTACTTCTAATTGGTCCGCTGATATGGAGGGTGATGGTCAATGCCCTGTTTGTGGTGAGGGAAAAGAATAATTCATACACGTTTTGTTCATTTGTCACCAGTACAGCAGATTTCGGAAAAAGTGGATTGTTCCATTTTGCAAGAATCTAGGCACTATGAACCACCAGGTTGCTCTTCGAATTTTGAACTCTAGTACCCATTGGCTCCGTGTTTTTGGTGTGCCAAAATTTCTTATGGCAATCTGGATATGTCGCTCTAAGTGACAACAAAATGTGGTAGATGTGGGGTGGTCTCCACCCCCATCCCATTAGCAAATAACGTAGGGATGCGATTAGTGGTGCTAATGTTCAGACCCTCTTTATTGTATTTATTGTAATTGTGCCCTGCTGTTACAATGGATAGCTCTGTTTTAACATTGCATCTTCTTTTATGATAACAGCTGGTCTGTCCTTTTTCATCTCTTATTGTATTATGTATATTGTTTTATATCATTCCTACTTTGTTGAACTGTTAATTGAAATAAAGTATTTGACTGACTGATATTTTTCTCTTTATTCTTACCCTTGCCTAGCAGGGCTCTGCTCTTGGCACTCTCAAGGGTTATCTTTCTGCTCGGTCCGCTTCTCTAAAGCTGCCTGACTAACCCTTTTTATTTAAGTCCCCTGTGCCCTTCATTAAGCCTCAGTGGGATCTGAACCTAGCTCTCACTTACCTCATGTGCACTCCCTTTGAGCTGCTACATAATTGGTCCCTCACGTTGCTCACCATCAAAACAGCATTTATTGTGGCAATATCATCTGCCTGGAGGATGAGTGAACTGCAGACTTTATCATCCAAGCCTCCCTATTTCATGATATTTCCGGATAAGGTGGTGCTTTGCACCCGAGCCTCTTTCCTTCCTAAGGCGGTGACCCCATTCCATCTGGGTCAGTCAGTCACACTGCCCACCTTTTAAGCTCCTCAGTATCCCTCTAAGGAAGAGGAGCATCTCCATTGTCTCGACCCAAAAAGAGCGCTGTTGTTCTACCTTGACTGCACAAAAGAGTTCTGAGTGGACGACCAACTCTTCGTAGGTTATGTGGGAGCTAAAAAAGGTTAGGCAGTGCAGAAATTAAACATTTTGTGCTGGGTTGATAGCCCTGGCTAAGAAGTTGCCTACTGAGGATTTACGAGCCCATTCCACTAGGCAGAAGGCTGCAACCACGTTGTTGGCTAGTGGAGTGCCACTCCTGGACATTTGCCAGGCTGCAACGTGGGCACCACTGCACACGTATGCTAAACACTACTGCCTGGACAGTCAGGTCTGCAGGGATCGGCATTTCACCTGTTCGGTTCTTCAGGACGTTCTAGTCTAGTAATTTCTCCACAGCCCACCGCCAGGAAGCATGGCTTGGGTATCAAATAAAGGTAAGGAATCTGCAGCTAGAAGTCTCTATCAGATGAACAAGTTACTTACCTTTGATAACGCATTATCTGGTAGAGACAATATCTAGCTGCAGATTACTTACAGACCCACCCATGCCTCCCGCTCTGCAGACTCATTTATAGGGCCAAGGTTGCTCCCTTCTCAGGGCCCTAGTTTGAACACACACTAGTCGGTTCACTTCATGGCTCTGCTCTTCTGGCGTGGAAAGTGCAAAAAGTAACGGACATCCGCACGCCCGGGTGGCGCCTATATAGGTGACCGTGACATCACATCCGGCACCAATGACACCAACAACGCCACGTGGAACCATACGGAGCCACACTACGGCGTGCAGGGGTACTGCTTACACAAACGTTTCCTGATCCAGTCTGACGCATGGGAAATTCAAAGATAAGGAATCTGCAGCTAGATATTGTCTCTTCCAGATAATGCGTTACCAAAGGTAAGCAACTTGTTCTTTAGGTTGCTTTGTGAATATATGGACATCATGGATGCGAAGAATTGCTATGTTTTTACTCTAGTGCCTGGTTCAGTGGCTGAATGTAATATATATCACCATATTCCCCCCGCTTATGGAATCACCCGTAGTATTTTGCTTAGTCTCTTATATCGACAGGGTCATTTTGAATATTCGTTTTCAAATTAACATTTAGTCATTTTAGAAGGTCCAATGTACAAACATTTCAATTCATACCCTACTGAAAATTAGACGGAGATAATTTGGAGCTTCTGCCAGCCTGTAGCCAAGCTTGGCATCGAGTATCCCCATTGACAGAACTTAATCTGTTCCATGACTGTAAGTGAAAAGACATTTTTTGATGAGTTGGAAGATGAAAGATGGAGGAGAGGAAGAAGATGGGAAGGGGTGCTGGTAAAGATAAATGGACAAAGGAGGAAATTAAACACAAAGAGTTAGGAACTCAACCTATGTTAACTTTAGACTTGCAACACAAAGGCAAGTTATGTGCATATATAGTGTTAAATTTTACATATAATAAGTTTATGGGAGAGACCAAGAGTGAGCATACTTTTGAGTTAGAAGGAAATACCGAACAGATCATGGGGTAAAGGATCCCGTTGTTCCTGGTGTGATTTACGTGTGTGGCTCACATGCATTTTTTCGAATTACCCATAAATTGGGCATGTGCCTGTTATTTAGCAATATCAATTCTGAAGACCTATCACATTGTACTCATTTAAATTTCTAAGTGGGTTTCCCTGCTATGCCAAAACGTAATAGTAGTGCTTCCGAAATAGTTAGAGATATTTTTAGTGCTATGGTCCCTTCTGTGGGGGGTAATTTTAAATCATCTCACGATCTGGCAGCTATCTGCCATAGTCAATAGATTAGCAACGAGTACTGCTGGATCATTGCTCGCAATTGACACTGATATGATAGCTATTAGGTCTATGGTTTTACAAAACCATCTTGCTCTAGATATTATGCTGGCAAAAGAAGGAGAGTCTGTAAGATGCTGAAACTCCAGCAAGGAGATAAGAGGGTTTGTTAATAACATCACTGATTTGAAGCGGGTTTTGAAGGAATTAGAGGCTCCAGGTGAATGGGAGGTGATTGGAAAGGGATTTGACACTGTAGGTAATTGGTTTAGTAGGATAGGTAATGGACTTTTAAGCGCTATATTGAGGCCTATTATAGTCATAATTTTTTGCTTAAGTTTGTATGCCATGTTCAAGGAATTCAAGTACGTGAGGCCAATGAAAGGAGTGGTTGAGGGAAATGGAATTAAGAGAAAAGGAGTGATATAGAACTGGAGGAGAGTCAGTGTAAGTTTTACGATGAAATGAAGGAACTGGAGAGTTCCAGGCAAAGGATGTTGAAGGCAACATGGTTCTGAGATGGTCTCAAGAAGGATTCATTTGATGTGTGATGGCTATACTAGCCATCAGAGGGAATATTGTAGTAGAGTAATTTTAGGCTCCACCTTATATAAATCATTCATATGCATTTACGTGTGTTTCCTATATTGAAAATGTGTGTTTAACATTTATTAATCAGTGTTAGCGTTTTAACAAGAATTGTAGTAGATCATTACTTTAGCTGTGGAGAAGATCATATGTAACTGTACTAAACTGAATGATAATCCATTTAATCGTAATTTCTGAATGTATTTACACTTAATAATAATTGGTTGATTGCTAAGGATTAATAATACTGTAATGTGGGTCCATTTTGATTATCAAGTTAATTTAGCCTGACTCTGGGCCTTAGCTGTGTATTTCAAGTTTTAAGGTTGTCAGTGTGCTGTTTTTCTTTCCTCAGCAGGTGTGTTATTGGGTACCTCATTAGTTAGGCAAAAGTATATTGTTATGTATTAGACTGATTGTGAGGCCTGGGAGGAGTAAAGATGGCAGCAGACATGAAGAGATGACGGTAAAAGGAGCCTCCTGTACACTCTGTATAAGGACGAGCAGATGTGTACCTAATTGTGTGAGAGTGGGAATTTGAGGAGTCTACCGGTTCTCAGTAAATGTTGCCACAGTATTGGTCTTGGACTGTGGGAATGAGATATGGATGTTCTGGAACCTTCAATTGAGCTTTTAATTAGTGTTCCATAGGTAGTTACAGCTCAGACTTTACCCTGACTTAGTCGAGAGCAGACCTTTCTGTTGGGTGTTCCGCTGAGGGGAAAGCTTTATGCTAGGCACTCTTTCGTTTCCTCTAAACTTCTAATGAGGTTCACATAATGCTGATACCTTCTTCCCTTCCTCTTTAGAATCCCTGGCTCTGTCTTTATTCTTTCACCTAGATAATGTGGGTTTCTTCAAGGAACACATTATATGAATATTTCACATTCTTTACATTTTGTTTGTTATTATCCTGTACTTTATAATACTTAAATACAGAATACATGAGCACCTAAATATTATGGCTGTATTAGTATACTTTCTAGATCATTGCCAATTTTATTGATCAACTAATTACTTGAAAAATAATCCATTACGGCTGGAAGACCATCCTCTCTGTCGTCATTGTGAGGCCTCTTTGCGTTCACTGTATTTGAAATGTATTTCCGACGTTAGCTCCCTCTCAACGCTTCAAGTGGATAAGCAAAGGTCCATACGAACAGGAGGGGATTCTGTTTGATGTTTTCACCAAGAGACTGAGGTTAAATACCCCTGCTCTATCACCTGTGTACAGGAAGACTGGAAGAAGTGTCAGGAATCCCGGTGATCTTCTCCGGAGTGGTAGGGAAGGCACACCAGTACCGAGGGAAAAAACTGTACTGCTGCCTATCAAAGAGAATGAGATAGACTACACTGATGATTAGAGAATTTGCATTCTCCTGGACCAGAGATCTGCCTCCACTGCATTTCTGTGTGAAGCTGGATACTGTAGAAACCAGAAACATGTGACTGCTGCCCAGTACGATCAATGTGTAGTCTTGAGGGCCAATGCATGTCACTGTGACTCTGTGTTGGAACCTGCATTCCCATATACTAATTGCAGTATCTCAATTCATCCGCAACTCTATATTATTTGCATCACCCTGAGAAATGTCTCCAGGCATCCACATCTGAGCTTGGGACCTCTGCCTACATTGCACTCTTCATGCCTACTATTCATCCTTCCCTTGGGAAGGGTGTACAGTCGTTACCCAGCAGTCTTTGCCCTACAGGACATTACCACGTAAGCCTTTATCAGGCAGGCAGGTACAGTAGAGCCTTTTCTTTGGCTCTTTACCACTTTACCATTCTGGTAGGTTTTTATTTTAAATGGCATAATGATTTTGTCATTTAAAATAAAAGGCATTTTTGAGTTATGGCAAAGGTAAGGGTTCAGGATGGTAAGGGTTTTAAATGTTTTTTAGGGTTCAGGGATGGGTAAGGGTATGAAGGGTAAGGGGTTTTAGGGTTCAGGGATGGGTAGCGGTAAGTGTAGTAAGTATTTTAAGGGTTTTTTAAGGTTCAGAGTACAGGTCATGCAGGCATTTAGCGTTCAGGGATGGGTAAGGGTAAAAGGTTTTTAGGGTTCAGTGATGGGTAGTGGTAAGTGTAGTAAGGATTTTAAGGGTTTTTTAAGGTTCAGGGATGGGTAAGGGTACGGGTTGTGTGGGGCATTTAGTGTTCATGGATGGGTAAGGGTGCGGGTGAGTAAATGGCTTTCGGGGTCCAGGAATGGGTAAGGATATGAGTTAGTAAGGGTTTTACAGGGTTCAGGAATGGGGAAGGTTAGAGGGTAGTAAGGAATTTTGAGGGTTCAGGGATGGGAAAGAGTACAGGTTAGCAAGGGTAATTAGAGCTCATTGGTGGGTAAAGGTACGGGGTAGTGTGGGTTTTATGTTTTTTTTTAAGGTTTAGGAATGGGTAAGTGAAATGGGTAGTATGAAGTAAGTCTAAAAGGGTAGAGCATATATATATATATATATATATATATTCTGCTCCTTTGCACCTGCTTGGTGCACTCTCGTACGGGTGCCTTTTTCGCGGAGGTGCGTCCGCGATTTGAATAACTGCTCCGTTTTCCGTCACTCCTTAGGAAAAATTAGGCACTCACGGGGGATTAAATTCCGTGCGGTTTTAATTTCTTTAGTAAAAACATGACGCGTTTCGGCAAGCGCCTTCATCAAATGTTTGTTACAAATGCGCCATTGCTGCGGCGTTTTTTAAATAAAGTTCATTCAAGGCAGATCACATCACATGATTTACAGATCATTGCAATCAACAACGGACATTTCAATCCATTGCAAGAATACCCGCCATCTTTGAATGGTAAAAACGAGTATTCTTGTTTATCTAAGCCTATGTTAGATAACCAATCGTCATTTATTCGTGTATCGACATAAACAAGCTCTTTCCTTGGCAGTAGAACAACGTTCCCCCTTCACTCTATATTTACATTTCCGCCATACATTGGCCAAAAACATTATTAAACCAACACGCATTATTGCCAGTCATTTTCGCCGTAAATCGGCCTCATATGAGAGTGAAATCTTATATCACCGTATATCGGTTTACATGGAGCAAAGTTCACCACTGCCTTCCTAATTTTGCCGTGTATCGGCATTACAATTGGCTTCAAAATTTCCCTCTTATTGACCTGCAATGAATCAATATTTAACTGAACAGATTGTTCATACTTTCAATATTTAGTTTTTCCTTTGTTCTTTTATAGGTTTTCAATTTAACTAGAAAGTTTCTCATAATCCTCCACAGAGGCCATCATTTTTAATATACTCAAGGTCAGTCCCCCAGATGTACTGCCATTTCCTCCCCACTATTCATTCCTTTCGGGTTCTTAGTTTCAAGATCAATTATGTACCGTGACTCTAATCTTCTAAGTTTGATAACTCTGTCCCCTCCACGTATATTAGGAAGCATTGCGTCATGTTTTTACTAAAGAAATTAAAACCGCACGGAATTTAATCCCCCGTGAGTGCCTAATTTTTCCTAAGGAGTGACGGAAAACGGAGCAGTTATATATATATATATATATTTTTTTTTAAAGGGCAAATATATATGAATGAATATCACTGCAATTATGTGGTAAAGCCCTGCATGGTATTACAATGTGTTGTAAAGGTCAGCGTGTTATAATGCCCGTGGGGTTAAAGGATACATGGTATCGTTTGATATTCAGCTGTTCGCCTTCGCTACCCATTGAATGTCAAAGGCTAAAGACAAGGTACTTGACAGTTCAATGAACTCAAATTAGTACCTGGCTTGTATGATTCCATGGTCAACAGCAATACTTGTCACGGGTATTGTCTAATTGCCCCTTGAGTCTCACATGTCCAGGAGAACTGGCCTAACATAGAATGAGAGCAGTCAGCGGTTGGCCTCCTCATACTTTGTTTACAAATCCTCAGATTCTATTATCTTTACGCAACCCACTTCCCTACCCTCCACTCCACCCTCATCTCTGAGTTGGTCAAAGGTGTATGTCTAGATTCAACCTCAATCATCTCCAATGGTTCATAGATCCTGCTGCATCTAACCTGCAGAAATCAAGTTCTATTTGTTTCCTTAACATATCCCTATATTGATTCTACAGGATGAAGGCGTGGATGCGGTTGGCAGCCACCAATTGGCTCTCAGAAGCAGAAGTCCCTCCTTTCACAAGCAGGTATGGCCCACTTCCTAAACCCTCTGACTGCAGCTGGTACTTCTCAGGTATGATGGTGCAAAATATATATTTTTTACTTTGCAGTAAATACTTTCTGAATTCTAACAGCAGTGTGAGATTCTTTTCCCACTGCCAGAATATATGAAAAATTAACTTGGGGCAGGTGACTTACCTTAAAAGTAGTGATGTCACGGCAGGCATCCAATTTGTGTTATTGCTCTGGGGTGTTTGTAACTGTAATAGTGAACTTGGAGTAGTCAGTCCCTGCCCATATGAGTTAAAGTC